>JAHLJT010007415.1:0-25756 GCA_031308135.1 Acheta domesticus
CGGGACGGGGAGCGGGACGGGAGTCGGGAAGGGGAGCGGGACGGGGAGCGGGACGGGGAGCGGGACGGCGGGAGCGGGACGGGGAGCGGGACGGAGCGGGACGGGGAGCGGGACCGGGGAGCGGGACGGGGAGCGGGACGGGGACGGGACGGCGGGGACGGGGAGCGGGACGGGGAGCGGACGGGGAGCGGGACGGGGAGCGGGGACGGGGAAGCGGACGGGGATCGGGACGGGAGCGGGACGGGAGCGGGACGGGGGACGGCGGGACGGGGAGCGGGACGGGGAGCGGGAACGGGGAGCGGACGGGGAGCGGGACGGAGCGGGACGGGGAGCAGGACGGGAGCGGGACGGGGAGCGGGACGGGGAGCGGACGGGGAGCGGGACGGGAGCGGGACGGGGAGCGGGGACGGGGATACGGGACGGGACGGAGCCGGACGGGGAGCGGGACGGGGAGCGGGACGGGGGCGGGACGGGGAGCGGGACGGGGAGCGGGACGGGGGTCGGGACGGGAGCGGGACGGGAGCGGGACGGGGAGCGGGACGGGGAGCGGGACGGGGAGCGGACGGGGATGCGGGACGGGACGGAGCGGGACGGGGAGCGGGACGGGGAGCGGGACGGGGAGCGGGACGGGGAGCGGGTACGGGGAGCGGGACGGGAGCGGGACGGGGAGCGGACGGGAGCGGACGGGAGCGGGACGGGGAGCGGGACGGGGAGCGGAACGGGGATGGAGGCGGCTGCAGGGCTACGAGGAGCGGCAGCGTCTGCTGAGGCTAGGTGATGCCTGTGCACCTTCAGTATAGGAAGGATAGCGGGGACGGCGGCCCGCCGGCGGGTTGGAGCTACGGATAGCGGGGACGGCGGCTGCTGGAGAGGCAGTTGTGACTGCGGAGGCGGGTGGGAGAGGCAATTGTGGGCAGTGAGGGCGTGCGCTCCCAGTGCTAAAGGAATCGGAGTGCGCGTGGGTCGTGGCGCGAGGGCAGCCTTCCAAGTTGGCCGATTGCGCTCGAACGGGCGTCGCTGCAACCTCCTTGGTTCCTCGTGGCTTTCAAGTTTTTTCTTCCCTCCTTGTGTTCTTTTTCCTAAACCCTGTTGCTTAAGTTTTTTCGACCTCGTTTATTTTCATTGAACTACTTCTACCATCCATCTTTATTATTTTTGTTTGGTTCTTTCTATATTTATGTATGGTGGTTATGCAGCTATATGTCAATTTGTATTTCTTTTTTTTTTACGTATTTACTCAGGTGTCGTGTTTTGCTTCCTGATGCCATCTGTTTTGGGAGTTTCTGTCTACGTGTTTTACATGTTCCATTTTCTTTGAATATTTGTTATACAAGGTATGTCCAAAAGTCATGAAATACATTTTTTAAAAAACAATTATTGGCGGTATATGCACAAAGTTTAAAAATTCTTCAAAGTAGTCGCCATTAGCATCTACACATTTTTTTCCAGCGCTTCACCCATGATTGGTAAGTCCCCTGGCAGGCCTCAACCAGAACCTCGTTTTAACAGCGTTGTCACAGCCTTTTGATGTCCTCATTGGTCTCAAAACGGCGCAGTGGTCTGCGCGGTGGTCGGCGCATTGGTCTCAAAACTCCTTTGAGCGCGGTTTTTATCCTGGAAACAGGAAGAAGTCCGGCGGAGAGAGGTCAGGACTATCGGGTGGCTGCGGCAGTGTTGCCAGGTTATGCTTGCCAAGTACTCGCGGACGCGCAGAGAGGGTGTCGCTCGGCGCGTTGTTGTGATGCAACAGCCACGTAGCGGCACGGTCTTTTCGCACACCTTTCTCATGTGGCGCACACCATTCTCATGTGCAATTCCTCCGTACCAGTGGTTTTGAATACGGAACTTTTTGGGATGTTCAGAATGTCAGCTAAAAGCAGAACCATTCAATTGGTGGTCAGAATTCTTCAATTCACGAACACGATTCACATTGGCTTCGTTCCTGCTTGTTGATGGTCCCTTCCAGACACGAGAGTCATCGTCCAACCCTTCCTTGCCATCCTTAAACTTCTTCACCCACCTCGTAACTTGCACATAACTCATGGCAGACTCCTGTAGGCTTGCTTTAACACTGCGTGAGTCTCGGAAGGCTTTTTATCTAGCTTCGTGCAAACCTTGATCGCCCGCACGTTTTCGAACCGAATCGCTCATCGCGTGTCGTGACGAGGTCGCGAAACAGAGGCGCACTTATTCAACGATGCTGAACGTTGCTCGGAGCAGACTGCGCTTTGATGCGCTGGAAGCTGAGGGTACCCTCCACCTAACCCAATCAGTCGAGTGCGCTGCGACCATAGTACTCTGCAAAAAATTATATTTCATGACTTTTTGGACACACCTTGTATAATCACATTTTAGTTTCACATGTCATTCGTTTTCATGTTTGCTTTCTTTTTCTGTTTCTGTCCCACGCCGTTTAGCTTCTCTTTGACCTTTCTCTTCCTCTAAAATTGATTTTAGCTCCTTCCTCTGACAATTTTTTACTAATTTAATTTACATTGCCGATGGGATTGTTGACATTCCATTTTTCATTCTCGCGTTTATCATTCCATTTTATCGTTTCGCTCGTCGAAAATGTTTCTTTCACATTTTTTTCTTGAATTAGAAACCAATTTTTTATCGAGTTTCTTGAAGCTATCAGTTAAACACATCCTTTTATTTCCCTTCCTCACCTCCTCTCTTTCACTTACATCACCCTACCTTGTTTCTATATCCCTTTTTCTTTTTTTTTCTTTTTTGGTCGGCAGTTTAGCCTTTCAGGGGTTTGTACATTATTATTTACTTTTATTATATAACATTTGGGCATACAACTTCTCACTCTTGCATCTATGAGCTAAACAGAATTTCATACCTGACATATACGTCTAAACAATTTACATCATCATCATCTTCCTTTACTGATTAGGCATATTGCCTGTTCCAGCTCATTCCATGTCGTTCTTGGCCTTCCAATATTTCTATTTCCTCGCATCTTATAATAACTTTTTATAGTTTTTATAATAACTCTTCGCTTTCCTCGCAGCTTATATATAAAAATTTACTTACAATACTCCAATTTTCTGAATAAATTATTCATTCTTAAATCTAGATACTCTCTGTACATACATTCAAAATTTTAATTTATTTAAATTATTTTGGAATCAAAATTTACAAATTTTAACATACATTATTATAGTGATTATTATTTTCATGTGGGTTTTAACATATCTTTCGAATATCGTGAGAGTATTCTCTTGGGATTGAGAGGATGGAAGAAATGTAAACAAATTGTCACAGTTCTGTCTGAAATGTTTGATCAGGGGTTCATTTGTAGTTCTCTTTAAAATATTATATTCGAAATGAACCGAGGAGCCTTTGCACAATTGTTTTCCATATTCGCCTTGCTGTCCGATACGCCATCGGGAATCACTATCAGTGCACGAAGCCTTTGTGACGCTGCGCCGCGCCGACGTTGTCTCTGGATTCGCCTCTCACCTGCGCCCTCTTTGCCCTGCTCTTGGGGCCCTCTTGCCACACCCCTCCTCACCCCGCGGCGCTGGGCCTCGCCAGCGCACTCGCCAAATATTTGCGGAGGCCGGCCGCGCCCGCCGCTGTTGTTCCGCCAGCTGTTCCCGGCCGCCTCGCCCTTCCTTCGGCTGATCTCAGCCTCCGCCAGATGGCTTATAGACAGGCCTGCGATGTAGAGAGGGACCTCGGATTCTTTGCTTTAATTTTGCTGCTTGCGATGCGTGCCGGTTCTCGACTTAGCATTGTATGGGTGTTTTGAATGGTTTCAGTGGCGTTGAGCAGAGGTCGAGCTAAATATAAAGTAGCAAAAATTACATTTTATTTTGCAAAATCAGAAAAATGTTTGCAACACGGTGCCATAGGCCGAATGGACTGTGAGTGTCGTGTTGCTACAGAGAAAAATAAATCACTTTCACCATGTGTGTCATACAGTAGTTTTAAAGAAGTTTACTGAATTTTCTTTTAATTTAATTCACAATATACATATATTGTGAACCCCTTTTGGGTCCTCTACACAATTGATTTCAAAATAAGATGGGGACCGGTAATACTTTTTCTTGAATGGGCTCTGGGTATATCGTGCACGTACATTGGAAATACAAATTATAATACAAAGAACATAATATACTTTATTTCAAAACTCTTCATTACAATTTGCGTCTCTTTTCACTTCTCCAGTTTTAACTGTTAATGAATCACTGCAACCCATACTATCAGTTCCTAATAAACTACTCAACACATAAAAACCTGACTTTTGGAGGCTAACCACGGGCACCTCGGCGGTGAGACGTCTCCGGCGGGCTCGCGTCACTGGGCTGTCCTCGGTCCCTGTCGCTTTCCGAGACCTGGACTGCCGCAGCTGTATAATACTCGAATACCATGCGCCTTCGGTCGTTGCCCGCTCATCGCTCGTTTCATTCAAGCATTATTGATGTTCTGCTCTCATCCACACCTCCCGCACCGTCTACTTCGTGGACCCACTACCCACAATAACAGACTACAGTCCTCGCCGGATGTTTCACCACAGTTGCACTGCCACGAGGAGCAACTCGTCTCCCGAATGACTCACTTTATCCACTTTCCATCGGCATTCATAACATCTCCACAGTTCCTTAATTCCTTCACAAACCACTCAAGCCCACGCACCCGTTCCGGAGTGGAACCGGAACCCGTTCCGGAGTGGAACCAGAAATAACCCGCTCTGGAGTTATTTCTCTCACTGCCGGTTTTTTCCTCGTGCTCTTCGCACCTCTCGCTCGCCGCGCTTCCCGGAACGGAACGGATCAGTCGGCAACAGCCATAACTACCGCGTCATTTGAACTGGGTCGGCCGCTGCACCTCTGTTAGAAACGCAATGTGTTATATATATATATATATATATATATATATATATATATATATATATATATATATATATATTGTAACCGTACTTTTCCTGATTCTGCTGCCAGACAGGTACTAAAAGCTACACATGTAAATAATCTTGAACGATGATGAAAGGAGCAGGTTAGTTTTTGGAGAATCGTCTTGATATGGCATTTGCTGGCATATTCACAAATAAAATCGCTTGCCACTTCTCCACTTCACCATTATTATTATTATTACTATTATTATTATCCATTAATTAAATCTCTTACAAACAAATTACACTGTTACACTGAACCATTATGTTATAATAATTTGATTATATGATTATTTGATTATAACATTTTAAAAAATCAAACTGGTGCAAGAATGTCGATCAACACATTACACTGTTTATGCTAAAAAATGATTCTTTGAATGAAACGTATATCAGTTCTCAATGTTAAGGACCCTGACATGGACAACTTAACTTAGGGTATCGTGCATATGCTGCCTTTAAAATATTATTGTCCACAATTCGAATGGAATTCGAATATTCATATTTCAATCCTCACGTAATATATTTTTTAGGTAACTATTATTAAGAGAAGTTACTTTTAGGGAATACTCGGCGTGTTGAAAGTTCAATTTTTAGCACTAGAACTAAAAGCGAGACGATGTTCAAATGTTGAAAACATGTGAAAACAAGAAAGAAAAGACAATACTTTCGAGTAATGAGCTGCTACTATCATAATGCAACATGGTTTCCAAGTAAGTGATATAATATATCGATCCGAATCGTTATTACGAATCCTTAGGTAGGAGTAGGTATTATTCTTAATCCGTATGATTCTTATTCCATTATCAGTAATTGAAACTGTAGAACTAGGGTGTAACTACTATTGCTTCAAAACAACTGTAAGGGCAGGCTACGTAAATTGCAATTACTATTTTGTCACACAAAAAAGGTTTTTACCTAATTAGCTTCGCATTTTCGTCGGTATGTATTCCGGAAGACATTCACATTCCTTGCAAACAAAATACGACGCAAGTTTTATTAATGAAATGTTTATATACAGTTATTCAAATATTTGTGCACGACCAACGTAAGTTTGGAAGTACAGTTTGGAATGAAGAGAACTTCTGTTTGTTATCTACGACGTTGATTTGTATTGAAATTATTTTGGGTTATGCAATTTCTTGTGTGACTGGTATGTAGGAGTGCGTTCAATAGAAGTACAATGCTAATGAACCTATTACAGATCTAAATTGAAAGTTTCCATGATTCCAGAGTATAAATCAAAGAAATGTCTCATCATTCTCTCTCCAAATGTGTGCACATTGAATTAAAAACCATGGTTGTAACGTGTAATGTGTTCCGTGCAGATTGATAAAACAGGCCAACAAAAAGAGTTTCAAAAAACTTTTTAAATCTGAATAGCTGATTTTTATAGTTATTTGGCTGCTGAATCCGCATTTGAACTCTATTTCTTTCCATCACCCACAATTTGGTCAGAATTTGATCTATTAAGATATGGAAAAATATGCTATATATGCTAATAAAATGAAAAATAAACGTCCTCTAAAATACCAACAGAACTTTATTTAAACATAGAAGATGACTTTATATTCTTAACATTACATTCTACAAAGTCTTTACGTGTACATTGACGTATTTGTTTCTTTGTCTTTCTTTAAAGTCCATGATATACATAGCTATTTCTCCTCTACGCCTTTTGCTGACTCGGTGAAGTGACCAACAGAAATCTCCCATCATATTGGTGTTCCAACGTCCCTGATAATGTTTTTCATCACTTTCAGATCTTAATGAAAACGCACACCTTGTTCTTCACTTACATCACCTAAATCGTCCGGAAAGAATTGTATATGACTCTTTAAGAAGTAAACCTTGAGGCTCATTAAACATCTCGATTTCTTCAAATCTTTCAACATGTTGGCAACAATTTCTTGATAATCTTGGTCTTTTTTGTTGGCAAAGAACTTATTAACAACGTGATGAAAAGCACTCTACGCTGCATTTTCATTTTCTGTCAAATGTAGTTCCAATTGGGGATAAAACATCACTTTTCTAATATCAGTCTCAATGAAGATAGCCTCTTTTAATAATTTCGCTGCAGACAAATTACGTAATCTTTTCACAAAGGTACTTGAAACATTGCTTATATTTAGGTAAGACAATTGTTTCATGAGACCTAATTTTATGTGCAATGGAGGTAGGAGAATCTTGTGTTGATCCACCATATGTTCCCGTAGAATGTTCTTTTCCCCCGGGTTTAAAGATTTTGTTTCAGGCCAATTCATTTTAGACTAATGCTAATCTAGTGCCCTACTATCCCATTCCCATAGTAAATATGGGAATTCATAACTTCCTGCATCTCATACACATCTAGAAACCCAGAGCAGTATTTGCCTAGCTATACAGATAAAATGTGTTAAAATGTGAACAAATGGTGGGTGAAACGGCATTTTTATTGTTACTTTTGGAATCAGCATACTTAAAATAATAAGAATTTAGTGAACACACACAAAAAGGTTTATGGTCGTTGGCCGGTGTAATTAGCCATTTGCTAAGAAATGCCATTCAGGAATTTTTACTTTCCCCTTCCTGATACGAAAGGTCAAGGAAATACGATATAGCGTGCACAAGAGTAGTTAATCCTTTCACATCAATTAGAAAACTTTTAAAAGTCTCTTTCATTGAACAATACGATCTCGTGACTTCTTGCTACAAGAAAAAGTCACGTGATTTCTTTGATTACATTCTAGCCGATAAATTAATTACTTTTCTATTATTTTTTTCAGATTGCGATACAATTGTTTTTCTCTTGATGACCAAGTATCAACACAAATTTTATAACCAAAATCGTACTCTTTAAATTGATTTCTCTAAATTAAACAAAATACATATTTTTTATTTAAGGTTGCATCAACATGAAGGCCATTAGCGACCACTATTGGGTTTAATGTTATGTAACTGAAGATGACATGATATGATGATAGGGGGTGAAAGGACGAACGCAAGTACAAGCATGCCCCAGGCGGGACACGAACCCGCGATCCTTGGGTCCGAGATCGCTACAACACTACGACATATAAAATACACCTATACCTTTTTTTGCGGAATTTTGTACAGGTGTCCCACCAAGTATGGACCTCCCCCGTAACTTCTAAACGGTTCCGGATATCGAAATGCAATTTTTGCTGAATAATGTGGTATCATGGGACAAGTTACATGCCGTAGAGAAATTGTCTATAATATTTTTCATTTTCCAGAAATTTAATCATAATTGAATTTTTAAATGGAATTATATATTTTTTGCACCAGCAATGGATAGATCATGAAAATAAGAATAAAATGATGTATCATAAGCTAGTATTTTGATAGTAATTTGAGTATATTTCTGATATGTGATTTTGAATTAAACGAACAATATTTCGTGTATCAGCCCTTGCATCTCTCACCGTCGAGGAAAGTGGCCTTCGCGACGTCAAGTCTTGCGGGGAGAGGGGAGACTGAAAGGGGTGGCAGTGAGGGATAAGAAATGTAACTACAACAATCCATGGTTTTGACAAAAAGGTCACACCAAGAATCGCCAATTTTAACGATCAGAATGAGATATGTTTTCCATTGATTTATCTGCATTTAACTTGTCTTCTTCAATAATAAATATCATTTTCAAACTTGACAATAATCCTACCATCATTTCTTCATTTGTAAAGTTCATTTTTAATTAAGATTGTGATTCGTCCACTTCGCAAACGTACCTCTACTGCTGTTCATAAATGAAAAAGGAAACAGTACACTTCCGTCTTCTGGATTTTCAAGTTTGTGCAGCACGTGGCATAATGAAGTGAGAATCTCCAATCAGAATTAGCAGATGTGACTGCAGATGTGCATTTGTGTTAAAGTTTAGTAAATTTACACTGATGGACTATCAAGAGTATTTCAAAATATGTATTGCTTTGTTCTTTTGGTACGCGTTTAAATTACAATTTTATTAACAGTAAATAATAATAGAAAATGTCTACCTATCCATTATTTGATGAATTAATGGAGCTATTACAACAAAAAATTTAAGGATTCATTCCCTTCCCGTGTTTTAAAATGATAGCTTCTTTATGCCATAACACACTGAGCTCTATTTTTGTAAGTTTGAAAAGGACATTTATTATTATTATTATGCAGTTTATTTTAATGTTTATTTTCTTTTATGATAAGGACAAATACACAGGTTATACAAACCAAAGCGTATTTATCGACGTCTTATTGTTACGAATTCATATCTATCCTACTCCCATAAACTTTCGAGTTATTCATGTTGTTGAGATAACCACAGCCTTCTGCATTGTCTTATAAATATTCACATTGATATTCAGGTCTTTTAAACTTTGGAACAGTGTCTTGGGAATTACTGCGGTGCTGGAGATGACAATGGGGATAATTCTCACGAGGTCCATATGCCACTGTTTCTTAATACTTTCAACCAGCGGAGCATATTTTGAGATCTTCTCGACATACTTCTCTTGAAGGTTTTTTGTGTTCGGTATGGCTATGTCGATCAAGTAGACTTGCCTTTTCGTCTTGGCTACTAGAACCAAATCAGGCCGGTTGTGAATGGCTGTCTGGTCTGTGAGAATTGTCCTGTCCCAATAAAGTCGGCATTCATCATTTTCGAGAACATTATTAGGTAAGTATTTATAGTAGGGTACCTTGCATTCTATAAGCTGATGTTGGTAAGCCAGCTCTTGATGCAGGATCTTTCCAACTACATCATGGCGTTGTTTATAATCAGTTCCCGAGAAATGAGTGCATCCAGATGTAATATGGTGGATGTTTTCCTATGCCTGGCATCCATACCCACATCTGTCATCTTGTACCCCAGGATCTCTTACTATTGCTTTCAGATAACTTCTGGTGGGTATGACTTGATCTTGTATTGCAAGCATAGTGCCTTCCGTCTCTGGGAACATCTGACCTGCTATTAGCCAGTATTCGACGCTTTCATGTCGACGTGATCTTGACTAATTGCATACAGATGCTTTCCATGCAGAGGCTTGCCCATCCACGTTTCCAGTTTTTGCTGTTCTGTATAAAAAATGTTGATTGCTTTGATTATATTCCTGCTATTGAGTGATGTCTTCAGAACTTGTCTGATTCTTCCTGCAAACTCTGTTGACAGTTCATTTTTAACCGTTGCATGATCAACACATCTAGCTTGTTTGACACCTAAGTACTTATAGGTCTCATCTGCAAGCATTGCCTTTATAAGCTGTCCATTTTTTAGCTGGAATCCATGATCTTGAATTTTACCACTCACTATTTTTATTGTCCGACATTTGTCCATTCCAAATTCCATACATACATCCCTCGAGAATGTTTCAACAATTCGCAGGAGGTGTTCTAGTTGCATATTTGTTGCAGCGTACAGCTTCAAGTCATCCATGTACGAAAGATGGTTTAATCGGTATGCTTCTTGAGTCCCATTCTTGATGGCATAGCCGTATCCAGTTGAATTCAGGATATTGGATAGCGGGTTCATTGCCAAGACAAACCATAGCGGACTCAGCGAGTCACCTTGAAATATACCTCGCTGAATAGCAATCTCATCCGTTTCTATAGTTTGGTTTGGGGTATTCAGAATCATTCTTGTGCACCATATTGACATAACATGAGAAGGAAAGTTGACGATTTTTGTGTCTATTTTGTATATTTTAAGAACCTGCAGTAGCCAGCTGTGTGGTACAGAGTCAAACGCCTTCTTATAATCAATGTAAGCCATATATATATATTTCGATGGTTCGCATATGCTTGGCCACACACAACTGAGTCAATTATTAACTGTTCTTTACAGCCCTTTGATCCTCTGCTGCAGCCTTTTTGCTGAGGGGCAATGATGTTATTTTGTTCGCAATGACGAAACATTTTGTGAACTAAACATGATATAATTTTGTGTAGCGTAGGCAGACAGGTTATTGGCCGATATTTTGTCGGGTCGTGTGTATTGAATGCGTCTTTAGATAACAAGTAAGTGATACCATGAGTGAGAAAACCAGGCAATTTTTTGGATCATCTAAGGCATCGTTGATAAGTTGACTCAATTTTCCATGTACGCATGTCAATCTTTATACCAAAAGTTTTGAATCCTATCTGGTCCTGGTGACTTCCAATTCATTAGTTTTCCAACAGCATCTTTAACATCAATGGCTGTGAATGACACATTTTCCATTTGCGGTAGTTGTTCTGACTTTTGTTGCTCTCCTTTCAACCAGCTTGCCCCTGAATTATAGAGTTTGGCATCTGAGAGCTGTCTCTCCCAAAAGTCTTAAACACTTTGTAAGGTTGGATACCTGGGGCTAATTGAGCTTTTGTCTGTCTCATTGTTCGGTAAAAGGTTTTTTCCGACTTATTAAACAAGCAATTATCAGTTTTTCGCTTGTTACTCAGTTTGTATCGTCTCAGGCGAGACGAAAATACCGATAGTTTCTGTTTCATTGTATCGAGACACTCACAAGGAGAGCTGTTGGGTCCTTCTCGTTGCGTGTGGGTACCATGCCTCTGCATTATCCTCTTCACTTTTTTTTTCAATTTTCTAGATCTTACCCCTTTTACGTATTCCACCAATTGAGCAATGTCCTGCCTCAAATATTTGATTTTTTATTCAGCCGTCTTTCCCACTTTGGAATGAAATTCGGGTTTTTTCTTGATGGCCTTTGTTCACAATTAAAGTCTATTCCAACAGCTCTCACGATCGTCACTGCACCACAGTATACCATCAAGTGAAGTTGCTCAATACTATGGCAATTACTAATGTATGCCATTATTATTATTATTATTATTATTATTATTATTATTATTATTATTATTATTATTATTATTATGGTCCTTCCACTACAAATTATTTTTATTTTGTTCTTTTTGATTATCGTTGCTTTGGAATTTCCGTAGAAGAAAAGTTGAATTTAGATGAACAAATGGAAAATTATCTCATTCTGATCGTAAATATTGATGTTTGTTCATACTATCTTAGTGTCAAGACCATAAATTGCTGTAGTTACGCCTATATCCTTCACGGCCATCCCTATTACACTCCCTGTCTCCACTAAACAACTATTACACTCCCTGTCTCGACGCCACCAACTTTACCAACGGCGACTGTTGCAAGGGCTGCTACAGGAAAGGTCCGTTTACTTAAAAATCACATGTCAGAAATTTTATTTTTATACTCAAATTACTATCAAAGTACTAACATACGATACATCATTTTATTTCTCTTTTCCTAATCTATCCATTGCTGGTGAAAAAATACAAATTTTCATTTAAAAAATCAAAGATTATTAAATTTCTCGAAAAATCAAAGAAATTCTAAGTATTATGGTCAACATCTCTATGGCTTGTTACTTGCCTCATGATTCCACATTGTTAACCGAAAACCGAATTTCGATATTCGGAACTGTTTAGAAGTTTTGGAGTGGTCCATAGTTGGTGGGACATCTGTATATTAAACCAAAGCAATAGCTACATTGTAAAACTAAGTTTTTTAATTTTTTCCCCTCTCAGTTATTTATAAATAAAAGTTTTGAAATTGATATTTAACCCAACGCCGAGGCATTTTCGTTTAAATATAATTAAAGTGCTTTTAAATTAATTCCAGTACGCGTTTTATGATTCTAGATAAATAATGACTGACGAGGTCTCAAAAAAATCCCAGATCATAGGAAATCCGGCTTGACATAATTTTTCTATTATTTAAAAAACTGTTTTGTTCTATTTTCAACAACCTTGAAAACAGCGTTGACACGTTCAATAACTCCAAATACCCATTTATCAATACTCTTTTTCTTCAATTATACATGATCTTACCGAACTTACTCCGATGAATTTAAATAATTATTCTCTAGCCACCGAGAGGTATGATTTCACTACTATTATATAACACTTTCATAAAAAATTCAATCATCTGTCATAGTTTCAGCATTGCACGTAAATATTTCATTATGTTTCACTTTCGCTCGCTCGTCTCGCAAATACGTAATAATCATACTTAATTTACTACCACTAACCCAGTATTTTTTTTCATGCAGAACACATGTGTGCATTTATACCTTTTATTATAATGTCAAGCACATTCGTCAGCAAAACATTTTCGCAATAATTTGATATCTCTTCTACACTTAATACATTCACACCTAGACGCAATTAAAATCAATATCAAAGTTTGTTACTTTTGTAAATAGAATGGAGTAAAACTTCATTTTTAAATATGAACATTTCGGATTAGAAAATTGAAAGTAAAATAAAGTGTCCTGTCGTATCCTGTCGATACACCGTTCTGTGCACTGATGTACCCAATCGTAGATCTTAGTCATCCTCTGATGGTGCGCAGCTAAACTATGGCACACTTATGCACTTTTGATTCTATAATGTAATGCTAGGCAAAAATGTTCAGAAAAATAAATACTTTATAAATATATTAAGGTTTATGGTTGGAAATCGTAGCCTGTAGTACTTCTGACCTTCAAAGGAAGCTAACACAAACATTTCTTTAATATTGATTCAGTACATTCAGATATTATCGCCTTGTAACTCAACGCCTTTTGTAGTGTAGTAGTTTGCGACTGAATGCGAGTAGTTTTCTATGATTTCGTGACAAACATAATAGCCCGCTGCAAATTTACTGCGCTTCAGACAGCTGGATGCGTCGTAAATTAGAATTTGCAATTTTGTATATTATTACTTTGTTCGTTTTCTCACATTCGACCTTTTGTTATGCATTTTCACGTTAATCTTTTATAAATTATTTAATTTGAAATATTTGAAATAAAAACTTACTAGCCCTCAGAAAACAGCGACAATGCAGGGAAGCAACAATGGAATTTCGTTTCACTCTGGCGAATTTCTGTGAATTACGTGGCATTAATTGTGACTTGATGTAGCTGTATGAAAAGTGTTATAATTGTCAAATATTATTAAATTGATATTTGCATGAAAACATTTAGTTTTCGCACCAAATGCTGCACCATTTGTATTGAGTAGGGTATTTTTGCATGGTTTTAGAATACTCTTCTCCAACCATGGTCCTATGAAATGCATTTCCATATTGTCCGGGGTATCAGAATTCTTTTTCCATACAAGTTTACAACATTTTTTATTGTATTTTTATGCAATTGTAGAATTCACATAGTTCTGACAACATTGCATTAGAACAGTGATTTGTTAGTTTCTTCATTGACTTGACGTTTTCAAATAATAGCTAAGATCTTAGTGGCGCAGAAAGTGCAATATCCAATAGCTAGTTTTCCAATAACGCGGGAAAGTATGTGCTGTTTTTGCACCACTAGTTTTTTTTATCTGTTCACCTGTGCAGTCGTTCTCACTCCTGAAACACGACACCGAATACCTTGACTTCCCCCCGCGGCGCCCCGCCGAAGATGGAAAACGCTACTGGAAGCGTGAAGAGGCAGAAATGGCGACGACAGTTCCTAAAGTGGAAATGCGGTGGCGACGGAGAAGCTGCAGCAGCATGAGGAGGAGGTGGTAAACACGAAATGAGGGAGCTTATTACTGACCTTGAATTTCATAAATGTTCTACCCCTAGCATATTTGGCCATTTGAATCATGCAAAACTCCATCTATTGTATCTCCCGCTCTTATAGCTGAGGTCATTGACCATTTGTCGTTGCAAAGTTTTTGAACATATACCGAACAGATGAGGCAGGTCGCAATAGGGTGATAGAACAGATAATCAGGACGCGTTTACTGTGTATTGAGTACCTGCTATTTGGAGAACGCCGGAGCAAACACCTTTTTGCAGTAGCTCTGGAGAACGCGAGAGTTACCACAATCAGCGGCACCCCACACCCCACGTACGACTATTTCTCCGATCCGAGGCTAGAATGCGGTCAACTATGGGCGTATTACCATACCGAATTGTTGACGCTGGTTCACACAATAGTACTGTGTCTGTCAAGTTACCTGAGTATGCAATGCCACCGCGCAAAGCGCTCGAGGTTGTTCCATTTCTACATGCGTCTCATACAAATTTGAACGCTGTAAAATTTAGGTTTATGCAGAGGACCAATGCAACTAGTGCCCCCAAAATATTCTATTTTTGTAAGGGTAATTTTCAACAATATTCCGAATTGTCTGCATTTTGTGTGTGATATATGTGTAGATTCGATTGTGAAACGGTTAGCCTCTTGGACTGTTATACCTAAGTTTGCGGGTTCAAACCTGATCGAAGCCTTGGATTTTTAAGAGCGAAAAAATCCTTTGGAGGGGAAGCAAAATCGACAGTCCGGTGTTGTAGATTTTCTGCAAGTGAAAGATTCTCAAATCCAGAAATAGCTTATGCGCCAAATTCAAATCGCCAGTTTCGTCACGAGTTATATCGTCTTTCTCTGCTGGACAGTGAAGGAGCGCAGCGGAATTTGCGTAGTCAGGCGGAAGCGGTGGCCTCATGGCCTGATCCTCGCCACGAACAATAAAGGATAATTAAATTTAATTGAATATAAGAAGTGTCGCCCGCTAATCGTATTCTGGTTTTCTAACTTGTTTGCATGATCGTGCTATTTCTTTCCGCAATACGCCTGGCCAGAGGCGATCTTCCCGGGCGTACCCAGTTTCCAAGAACTAAAAAACGGCAGACGCTTATCGCTAGATTTTCCACTGAATTTGCGCTTTGAAGGTAGCAGACATTTTATATTTTTATCTTATTTTAGAAAGTCAAAAATAATATGAAAGTCAATTTAGGTACTCACAATTTTGTTCAATATTTCTCAAAATACTTACGTTATGCTCTTGGTCAAGAAAAAATCAATAATAGTCATGAGTTGATAAAGTAAAATATGAATATATTTCAAAATGAACATTTACAATTTTGTGGGATTTTTAGCGTTTAGAATCACTAGATCATGAAAATGTAAATTATACAATTCTAAAAAAAAAAATAATTAAGAATTTTGACTCACGTAAAAGGAAATGTCTTTTGAAAAAAATCTTTCATAGAAACTTTGTTGCGGGTAGATATTTTAATTTAAAATAATCACGACTTAAATATTTTTAAAATTTCAAGTTAACTGACACATAATAATAATATTAATTACTAAACCACTGAAAATGTTTTTGCAGTTTCGTGAAAATCGTTATTGAAATACGGGTTCCTATATTTTCTTGCTTACACACTTGTCTACTTTTCTGTATTCGTTTGCCGAAGAGAGTTCCAAATCGTGACATTTTTCCTATTTCTGAATATGGATCTCTCATGTCGTCTCGAGTCGAAAGTACACATGTTTAAAACAATCATCCAGCGTTCTGAATGTGTGTACATCCTATATAGGAACTCGAAGTATTTTTTAAAATCAATATCCACAAGGTTCCCGGAAACGTGACATCAACACTCCTGCGCCCTGTTCCAGATCTCTCGAAATTGTGGAGATGGTAAGCGAAGGTCGCAGGAAAACGTAACAAGCCGGTTGGTTGCGAAAGCCGCCATCGCACGCGACCGGCTGAGAAAAACAAGAGCGGCACCGGAGCGTGGCAGAGCGGCGACGGCGGCGACGGGAGTGACGGAGGCAACAAGGGCGACGGGGGCCACGGGTCGCGCGCTAGAGCGCAGCGGGTTGACACGAGGGTGCATACGGAACGCCACCGCTCTAAAAATTCACGACCTTGGAAGGAATCTGGCTCGCGACGTAGCGGAGTTCCTCTAAAACGTTGGAGATCGATGCTGAAGTGCTTTAAACTAACTGAGGGTCCTAAAACGCATATTACCAGTGACAATGTAAAGGAATTGATCAAAGAATTTCATTGTTGATAATGTTTTAACCCCATAGTGGTTTGCATACATTAAAATTAATAATTTCGTTTTGTAATGTAATTAATAATTTATTTTACGTTGGTATGTGAGTTTTTATAAAGTGATCTATTTAATACACAGAACAATAAATAAATGATAAGTATTTATTGTTGATCTAAATACTAATATTAAATACATAAATTTTTCTTCAATTTTGTGGCATAGTATTTATTTCGTAATGTTCATCATCTCTTCAGCTGGAATCGTTAAATTGCTGCTGGTTCAAAGTAAGAGGTGAATGAAGTTTGCACCAGATTAAAACTTCTGTATGGCGGGAAGGGAGTATACGATCTTCGTAAATTAATTAAATGTCCACCAAGAAATAGGAAGTCATCTCCAAGTCTGATGACTCTGAAACAGGCATAGAGTTAAACAGATAAGAGGACCTAGAATGTACAGTAAAGTTACTTTGTTGCTATAATAATTTTCTGTCAATTTTCGCCTACTATCTTACGTGGAGTACAAGGGTTCTGCCGTCTTAAAATAGTACGTCAGTTTTCCGAATCCCAATTAAAAATTCCTTCTCTATTGAAGGTAGATGAAATCAAATGAGCAGAATTGTATAGTGTCCCTCTGATGCTTTTTTGACTTAATTGACAAGATAATTCTAATACAGTCGTCCCCATGGCCTACATCGCTAAGACAATTGTGCCGTAGTGATCTCGGACCGGGGGTCCCGGGTTCGTGTCCACCTCGGGCATAGTTGTATGTGTTCCTCCTTTCACCTATCATCCCATATCGTTGTATCCTCATACCATAACGTTACATCCAATTAGTTGTCTCTAATGGCCTAGTAGTTGATGCGACCTTAAATAACAAAACATAATTCTGACACCAAACTATGTATGACACCTTTACATCTTTTAATCTTAAGAACGAGTTGTAGGGTCAGGCTTACTTCTAAGAAGATCACACTACATTATTAATTTTAGTTTTTAAGCACTATCCATAGTTCTTAGTTTTTAGCATATTTGGCACAACATGCGCCAGTAATACAACGTATTTGTAAAGGTTTTCGTATTTTTACTTTCTTGCCTGCTGTTTATGCAGCAATGCCGAGGAGAAAACAGCTATTTTTTGACAGAAAATCTCTTACCACGGGCATTGGTAACGAAAAAGTGAATAATATACGTAGTTCCTATATTCCTTCATATGACACGTTTCTGTAGTCAGAATACACGCTTGGGGGTCTTGGATCCCGAAAATTGATTGATGGTAAAACGTCAATTTTCACAAAAATTGATATTCCTGACCGATGTCACGGATCCTTGAATTGGAAACAGAAATTTGGATTTTTCAGGATTCTTTACAGGAAGCCGCAACATTTTCAAAATTATGTACAAAATACCTCCCAATTTGTTTATTAATTTTTTCCCTCTGATAGAACAAAAGACGCATAAAGAAATACGCAGTTCGAATTTTTATTGAGCTCTCTTAAATTTCGAAAATTACAAAAGTTAAAATTTTTTCGGCGTCTTCCTACAACTACTTCCTACAACAACTTTTTGTCTCTTAATCAAATCTGTGCATAAAAAATCTTTTAATACAATCATGTTATATTTTTTACAATAAGAAACGTTTGGCATACGAGTAATTTGTCGTGAAACATAGGCAATTGAAAGAATATTTTCTGAAAAAGGCCCCAAATTTTTTCTTAAATTTTCCCCTGTATGTAGCAAAAAAGTTAAAGAAAATGATGCTGGTCTCTTTTCGCATTCGCTGAACTTTAGAAAATTACAAACAAGAATTAACGGTGCAAAAATTACATTATTTTTGTTAAAGTTTTTGTTGAATGAAATATGTTGTTAAAATCAGTTCTTTACAAAAAAGGTCATGACCATTTAAAAATATGAGTAATTTAGCGTAATTTTACAAAATTTTGTGAAATAACAAATTCGAATTTCCTGCGCTTCGTTTGATCGGGGGTTAGTTTGCAATTCTTTGAATTGTTCTCATTGTTGTTTGATAGACATGATGCGAGGATCGACATTGCGAGGCTTTTAACACAAAAAAAACAAGTAAAACGGTGTGAATATGGGGAGAATGTATTCTGCACTCGTTTTTATTAACTTGTGGTATTCCTACCCTAATCCATATACAAGTTAAATTCTAAATGCAGATGGAAATTTGCCTTTGTTCTTCGATTTGTAATAAGGTTTTCAACTGATGACTGAGATGTGTTAATATGGACAGAAGTTGCTGTATTATGTTACCGTTTGAAGTATGAGTAGTACTTGCGATTTTTGAGAAAATGTTCTTAAGTGTGAAAATGTATGAATCATTTAGCACTGCGTCTTCTGACAAGGAGAGTAAGTAGTGTTACAGCGAGCACATTTCAAGAATATTACGATATTAGAGTATTTAATAATTTCTATTACATATTCTTCGAACCGTTTCCGTTTTTTCCCAGTGGTTTTTCAAGGTTACTGGGTTGTGAAATAAACTCGATGCCAAATGAATTGTCTATTGTTCTAATAAAGCCTCGCTAGCAACAACCGGCAGTAACGACAGCCGCCACCGCCACATAATATTTTAACTTCTAATTTTATACTTGCTCTCAAATGCAGTATATTTTAATGCTAAAATACGAATCAGTTTTGTTCATGAAAACACTGAATACCAGAATACAACCAAATTGAATGGCAGAAATATATTTTCATTTAAGCTTTTGAATTTATTTTTTGACCTTTCGCTTATTTACAAGATGTGATATTTGACGTGTACGAAAGGTAGAAATTTTGGCTTAATATTACTTAACGACACCATTATAATATTGCGAGAACGTATGTGGTGTGTGTACCACCAAAAGTGTGTTCTTAACATCTGTGTTTTTATAGTTTTTTATTTTAGTTTATTTTTTATTTAGTAATTGTTTTTACCTCATGATGGAGACGCAGCACGTTGTAAACTGCAGAATATTTGAATAAAAACATGTTATGAAAAGATAAATACCAGTAAAATTGTAATAAATGTGATCGTCTATAAATCTGGAACCTATTTAATATTCTGTGTATTTATGTTCGTGTTTATACGTACTCTTATGAATTCACTTTGCAATTTATTTATATTAACACGATGTTGAACATTCACTTAGATGTACAATCGTGTCAATAATAAAAATCCCATAAAATAAATCTGTAATAACTTTAGCGTATATGATTCTTCTCCTGAATACTCTGGGCTCCTTATGCCATCATACGTCATTTTTTAAGTTTTACAGTTTTTTTGACATTGAATGAATGAATTAAAATACACGATATAAGCACTTAGTATATGTCTGAGAAGGTGTAATGCTTAAAAGCATTATCGATGTCATTAGCAGTAAAACAATGGATGTCAGACAGTTATCACACTTAATTGTCTTACATGAGAAACAGCGTTACTCTGACGCTTATTTTCTGGATTATAATGCTTCGAAGGTTGGTTAAGAAAATATTAAACGGGTTCAACACAATAAACATTAAATGTTTCTAAGTGTTTCACTTTCAAATAGAAGTGTTATAAACATGAGTATTTCAAAATAATTTTCTGGTTTATTTGGCGTTACAATTTCCAATTAGAAGGTGCATCAGAATAAGATTCCATGGATTATGATCCATCTACGTTTCCAAACATATAAGTATGCTTACAAGGCATGACACAGATTTCTGGTGTCTGGTTCTCCTGACCTACGGTGGTGGCTGCTGCGATTATATGGAACTATTCCGCTACGAATACGGATGGGGTTTCATTTATTTCAAATTTAAATCCTGAGTATACTCCCATATAGTTTTTAGTTAAGTGGTTTATTATTCTTCAAATATCTGATGATTATGTTAATGTACTCTCTAAAGGATAGCGCTACCCCATGGGGCCAAGTGTACTTTGGAAACTCCTGTCATACAACACGAAAAAACGAAATTTTGTGAGTAATCATCGCATAAAATCGATACTTGTTAGAATAGCCATTCATCTAATGAGCTCTAATACGATAAGCACTCCTCATTATAAACCCATTCCACGCACTGCGACCGTGCGGCAATGTAATAGATCCGTTGACATAGATGGGCAGCTGCCCACGCGTTTTCGTAGTGCAGCGCCGATGCCCGGTGGCTCCGGTGCGGAGCGCGCAGGTGACGGCGCCCCCTGGGCCGCATGCGGGCCGCCCCGCGCGCGACGCCACCGGCGCGACGCCGTGCCGGGCCATGCGTGATTGGAGACAAACGCGGCGGCTTCCCGCGCTCAGGTGGGGGAGTCACCGCCGAGTGATGTGCTGCTCCCCGCTCCGCCCCGCTTTCCGCTCCGCCATCTCCGCCACTCTCCGCCCCGCTCCACCCCTCTCCGCCCCGCTCTGCCCCGCTCCGCCCCGTTCCACCCCGCCCCGCTCCGCCTCCTCCCGCTCCGCCCCGCTCTGCCCCTGTCCCGCCCCGCTCTTTCCCTGCCCCGTCGCTCCACGCTTGTCCCCGCCCTGCTTCGCACCACACTAGCGAGCCCCACTCCCCCGCTCTCCGCCCCGCCCTGCATCATCCCGCCGAGCCCCGCCCCGACGGCCTCTTACCGCCGCCGCTCCCCTATGTTTGGACAGCGCAAACACAGCGGGTCGCACGCTCGGACGCGCCCACGCAACGTTGCCGTCCCCCACCCCGCACCCCGCCACGTCCACACCACCCCCGCACCCCCTCTTGGCCTCTCCGGCGCCGTCTCCGGCCTCGTGAGCCCGCAGGTGCTACACACGGTCAGCGCCGGGGCAAGAACGCCCCCGGGCTCCGCGGGGACTATTGGCACAGAAACACTACTGCACAGAGAGGGACTCAATAACCTGAATACTCGTTTCGTTCTATTGTACCTATCGTGCACACAGTGTTTGTTAAGACAAAATTCAGAATGTTGAAACTATTCGTCTCAACGTTATTTTTGGTTAAATTTCGTGACATCAAAAAATACTACGATACGAATACTTGGATTGCTACGTTACTATTTCGAATTCCTAGAGTAGTACGAGTATATTGCGAGGAGGCAGTTTCAACAGTAGATTCGTAATATATGAAAATTATCATACATCTTAAAGATGACTCTATTTTAAAAACTGTAACCATATCAAAAGTGTGTTCAACACTTACGAACAGGCTAAAAAAATCTAAATCTCTAAGGGACGGGAAAAGTTGGAAATGTTATTCTTCTCTAGAGCGAAGATTTCTGCGCCGTTGTCATCGATATCCGAACGCCGCTGCTTTTTTGCAGGTTGTTTCCAACGTTTCTGTCATCCTTCTGCGGTGTTCCTCGAGAAATTAATGGCACTGCCAAAAGGGAGAGAACTAAAAGAGAAAAGATATTCCTGTGCAGGCATCAAAACTATTTTGTTTGTAAGAAATTCGTATCTTAACAGTTAAAAGATTAGGAAATCTTCTAGAACAATGTGTCGCTCTGAAAGTCTTTTCGTATTTTCATTGTGCTATTGCTGCCCGCACTTCTGTATGGTGTCTATATTTCAGTGACTTCTAACACTATGCGATCCCTACGCATTCTCCCCCATCAGTTTGTATCCCTGAAATTGCGAGGATGCAGTTTGAAACCAGTTTATTTATCTGTAACAATGTTAGCCGGTCCAGTGGCCGACATCGATAAGGTAGTAGTGGCCATCATCACCATATCGTTTCTATCTTTCCTATATCGTTCCCTACATCACCATATCGTTTCATCCCCATAGGCACAATAACGTAAAAATCCAATAGCGGTCGACAGCGACCTAGAATTCCCGACGATTAAATAACTAAAAAATAATGTTTTTTAATGATCATAGAAGTACTGTTTACAAGAAGTCTCTCCACATACACGAGACTGAAGTTTATAATACGGACGATTGAATGGCTTGAAATTGAATCTTTCTTAACCAGTGTCATTGATTCATTTTCGATAAGATTTATTTTTAAAGTCTTTCTTCATTTGAATGCCGGAACAGGGTATAAGAAGAATCATCTATTTTTTAGTATTATTTACATAATATTCCTTAGTTAATATATACTATAGTAACGGTACATTCTTAATTTATTTACAAGAAAAATTTACATGTATTTAGAAACAGAATTTTTTTATGACGTTATATTCGGTTTAAAAACTACATGGTACTACATTCATGTACACAAACACAACTACAACTTTCACGTATTTACTTTTCATTCGACACACTGCAAAAGACATTCTAAACTGTTATATATTTTAACTTTAAACGCTTTATTTTCTAGTTCTTGCCTAGTATTGTCAAAAACCGAGGCCAACGCTGATGTTTCAATTTCCTGTCTTTCCTGTCTGTCCACGCCTTTTTATAGTTTTTATTATCCTCTTACGACAAAATTATGCCTTCCCGTACTCACTATTTTGTAGCCAATAATGTGCTCAATTTAGTCAGAAATTTTAGGAAGCTACACCAGGGATCTACCATTTCAATGTAAGCCTATTATCATTTGATATAATATCTCCTTTTTTCTAACGTATTTATCTTAGTATTATGCTACTAATTTCGGTAACTCGTGAATTCATTTTGTGATGTTATAGCACATACAGTTTCCTATATCTTTCCTGACGTTTGCGAAAATTGTGGTTTATTTCATTTTTCCACGACGGAAGATCGAAAAGCTAGTGACGGTCAGTAGTACGATTGTCCTTCGATGTATATCTATCTAAATACAAAAAGTTTCATTTTTGAAGGCAAACACGCACATGCGGTGAAGTACACGCACACTTCTTCGCATGTCCGAACGAGTCAAGTTTTAAAAATATCTCAAAATTCAATCAATGCTGTTGAAGCAATGTGTCAAGTTATCCATTTTTCACCGATAAATAAAATGCGTTAGACCTGAACGAAATCTATCTGCTGTTGCTTATGATAGATAATTTTATATTACAGTCTAGAGGAATTTTAAGAACCATTGAATAAAACCCGGGTGATTGCACACTGTGTTCCTCCGTACCATCTATTGTGTGATTTTAAAGGTTAAGTAAATATTTTCAAAGCTAAAGTTTTTAATGTGACTAAAATAAGGACTGCATACTAACGATAGATTCCTAAATATCCTTGATAATCCGTGAAAAATGTTTGATATATATATATATATATATCTATATATATATATATCTTTATTTAAACGTTATGGGACCCCATAATTGAAAGTGTATAATAAGTATATATATTAGTATATATATATATATATACTATGCTTATCTTTCCAATTCTTTGCCAAGGGGGTCCATAAGGTTCGATCTTAGGTCCTATCCTTTCTTTTATACTTTAACGATATACCCTCGTCTATTAAAAGTAGAAGAACCGTTCTGTTTGCCGATGATACTCGTTCTTTTAAAAAAAAGAAGCAATAGGCAGTACGATTTCAGAAGTTTCAAATTGTTTAGTAATACCAAATTAATATTTACGAAGGAAAAACTTTTTCAATGCATTTTCGCATTTCAAATCGGCAATCGCATGCTCTATTAAAAATGAACAATATGCAGTTATCTGATATTAAGGTAACAAATGTCTTGGTCTCTCAATCAGTCAAACCTCAATGGAATGCACATATAACAGAATTAAACACTAAATGAATTTCATTATGTTACGCATTCAGAACTTTCAAATTCTGCCAGCCTTCATTCAGTTCGTTGCGTGTATATTGCAAAGGTAGATTCCATCTGAGGTGTAATATTCTGGGGAAGCACATCCTGCGTGCCTAGTTACTTTAGATTCCAAAAGAAAATTATTCTAATATTGAAAAAATGCTCTCCATATGCCCTACAAGCCTCTCTTCATTCAGATTAGAATTGTGTTGCCTATTTTTTTTCTAAATTGTAATTTTTGTCAAAACTGACTTCTTTATGGTGGAAACATATTTTCCTGCAATACTGATACTTATAATTACAAAACACATCGTAGAATTACATTCAAGTGTCAGTATCAACAGCTCACTACCAGAAATCATACAATATGTGTACGATACTTTACAACACATTGCCAGATGATGATGATTATTATTATTATTATTATTATTATTATTATTATTATTATTCACTCTCTGCACTATGTGCAGGAACATTCACCTGGTCTAGGCTCGGTCGGTCTCGCAGAGACAAGACACGAACAAATGTTAATCTTGACATTTCAATCAATCAGTCGTACATCCAGGAATTCTCTTACTATTCTGCGCTATCCAGTATTACTACTTTCTGCATTTGTTCCACGCATGAGAATGGCAATTCCACACTTGAATTGCATGCATTGTATTTTTGGTACTAATTCTGTGGTGGACATTATTATCGGTGTATGCCGATATTCTGAAGTTTTCATTGGTGGCGAAGCTCTTGAGTCAACTGTACATACTTCTGAATTTTCAAGCTATGAACAGATTCTAGATTGTTATTATTGACGACTGCAAAATCGATTATCATGGTTGTTTTCTTGAGTTTGTTCAGAACATTATATCTGGCCTATTGTTCGAAATTGTGGTATCTGTAATATGCTTCTGTCCCAGTACAGCTTCCATTCTTCATTTGCCAAGACTGTGGAAGGATAATGTTTGTAATATGGGACATTACAGGACTCAGTCCGTATTTTCTTACTAGTCGTCTGTGAGTTTATTTCCTCATATTATCGTGCCTAACTTATAGGCAGGGGAGCCCCACACTACAACCGGCAAGATGTGCTGGATGTTTTTATGCTGTGCACCGCATCTTCTACATTCATCAGTTACTACGGAGGGGTCTCTTACTATATATCGTAAGTAATTTCTTGTTGCGATAACCTGGTCTTGAATGGCTATCATAAGCCTTCTGCCTCTGGGTACAGTAAACCAATGTCAACCACCTGTTGGAAACTCTAAAATCAATGTTCTGTTCTGATAGTTCATTGGGATGTTTGCCATGTAGCTCTTTCTCGACACCACTGTTGCATCAGGCTTTCGTGCTAGTGTGCGCTGGTTTTAAACCGAGCATTTGCAAGATTTAAGGGGGTGACACTGAAATCAGCCTCTACTATAGCCTTAAGTGCCGATGTTTCTGCCTTCTCAAGA
>JAHLJT010007416.1:0-28342 GCA_031308135.1 Acheta domesticus
CTCCGGTATTGCGCCTGGTGTTGAATCGGAGAAACCACGGGAAAACTAGCCGATCACAGCAGCCGTACGCTTGAATTCTCCTCCAGAAAGGCGACTGAATTTGACCCTGCTGAAAGTTAATGTCGAAAATCCTGCCCTCTCGAACCTAGGAACTCCGGTCAGGGGGACTGCAATGGCATCAGTTTGATGCACTGAGCAATCTCTCCCGATTGGGGCAGCTGAGCGGTGGGAGCACGGTTGGGAGGGACGGGAATGACAGAGCGGGGAGAGCCGGAAGCGAGTGGAAGGCGGCGGGGCGTGGCCGGCGGGGCAGCGGGGTGGACGGGGCGCGGTTAGGCGTGGACAAGCAAGGAAGGGCAATGTGAGTGGAAAGGTGAGGAGCGGAGCGTGTAGTACGGTGGCAGAGCAGCGGGACGAATGGAGCGGGTTAGTTGGGGACAAGCAGGGACAGACAGAGTGAGTATGAGCGGGCAGAAGCGGAGAGAGTAGTAGGGTGGCGGGGCACAGCGGAGTGGAGGGCGCATGGCTGGAGGGAACGGGCAAGTAGGTACAGAGCGGTGAGGCGGCAGAGCGAGTGGAAGGGCGGCGGGGCAGTGGGGCGGACGGGGCGCGGTTAGGTAAGGACATGCCAGGAAGGACAGAGCAACTAGGAGCAGAGAGGGGCGGAGCGTATAATGGGGTTGGGGGGGGCGGGGCGGACGGAACGCCTTTAGGTGGGGGAGGGCAGCAGGGGAAGAACGAGTAGAAATGGTGAGGGGCGGAGCGAGTAGTGGGTGCGAGGCATCGGGCGCGGAAGGGGCGCGGTTAGCTGGAGACGTGTAGGGAGGCACCGAGTAAGTAGGAGCGGTAAGGGGCGGAGCGAGTAGTCGGGTGGCGGAGCAGCGAAGAGGTGAGCGCACAGTTGGGGGCCGGGCAAGTAGGTACAGAGAGCGGAGGAGCGGAGGGGAGTGGAAGGGCGGCGGGAAGCAGCGGGGCGGGCGCAGCGGGCGCGGGGCGTGCAGATAAAAGGCGGGCGATCCGCGCGGCGATAAGCGCTGATTTACGGCGGCGGGGCGGCGTCTGATCGCCGGCCGCCAGGGGACGTCGCTCATTAGCGGCGGGGGCGGATTACAGGCCTCGCTCGCCCACGCGAGGGGAGGGGACGGACGGGATGCGCGCGCCTCTGCCAGCGCGGACGGGTTGGGCCGGCGTAGCTCAAGGACAAGCACATCAGGTTGACGCCAACGTGTCCCCTTCTTTGTGACGGGAATTGTGCAACGTACCGTTTTTACGCGAATCCAACATGCATTTTTTTGGTCAAATGTAGTACTCAAAATTGTGGTGCGCATTCGATTCGATGGCGCTTGAGATTCGATTGCAAATCCATTCCGTAGAACGTCAGTAACTTTTTTTTTCATTTTTTTTTCGTTTATTACGTCACAATGGATTGCTGTTTTCAAATTCAACTTTGTTTCAATTATCATTGGCCTGTTATTAAGGGGTTGTAATTACGATATGGAGGGCAAAGAGAGAAGAACGTCTTATGCTGCTTGATAAAGCGTAATGCAGTTTATCAGTCACATGTGTCTTTAACCCTTATTGACATGCAACCGTACAGGACTGTTAAGTGCATTTGTACCTACCTGTATGTTACGCAATTTAACATCCTTAGCAACGTAAATAAACAACCATTGATTCATCTCAAGTCAAATGTTTGTTAACAGAAAAAACAGGGATGTACAAAACAAATGAGATTCAAACAATTCAGAATAAAAGTAACTCATATTAGTTTAGAGGATAATTACTGTTAATTGTAATATCATTAATAGTACAAGTTAAAAATATATATTAGTTAAATTAATCTAATTTTTCTGGCATTACACAAAATGACACTCTTTTCCCGTCCTATTTACAAACGATGTGAAGGTGTCGCCACTGGAAGTCAAAACCCCAATTCCCTCACCGAACGTCATTGCTTTAGATATCTGTAGGTTCAGGGGAATTATATGCATTCATCTTTCTCGAACTACGGTATACGAGTATTGTTTAAATAGATATATCGCAAACTACACCCACAACATCGTACTAAGTTGCCGCAGCAACAGAATTCATTTACTATCCCAGTAATGTATATTTGCGCGTTAATCTTGAGATTTTATGGTGACCCATAAAATACTGAACACACCACGAAATGTTATAGTGTTATTGCTCTCTCATCCAAATTAAAAATTTCGGCTCCGTTACGCTTCGCCTCGATTTTTAACTTTTGGCCTATGAAGTAATAACCCTCATGACATTACTAGGTGTGATAATAGGTGTAACAGTAAAGCAGCAGTAAAACAGAACCATGTGAACTGTAGAACAGAATTATGTGTGCGATAAAACCATTGTTGTATTACATTAATAAAAAAATACCGAACCCATTATGCTGTCATTGATGCGCATTACATTCGATACAAAACATTTTTTCGTAATTTTAAGTTTCAAATATAGAGTGCACATTAGATTCTATGGCGCATTAGATTTGCGTAAATACTGTACATGGGTTGTAATAAATGATACAAGAAGTGCTGAAAGAGATGTTATGTCTCAAAAATTATGGAGGATAAGTGATTAGAATTTCAAAATGCGTAATCATTTTTACTTTCTCCCATAAGGTACTTATTTCTCGTGGCATATTACATTTTACTTATGTACATATTACTCTCTCCCATAATCCCTCCCGAATTATATAGTATAGACAAATGTTGTGCTGCTGAAAAAAAAACGGAGATTTTGTGATGGAAAAACTAGTTTTGTCGGTCCCTGATCCCCAAAAAGTTATTAATTCTTGTTTATATAAAAACGAAAAACCGCACCGTTTAAAATATCCACGAAAGTTCAGTACTCTAAGGGCTAGTTTCAAATTAACGTATTTCAACTTTTTGTAGAATTGAATAAATGGCTTTAAGATTTAGCTTCTTAACCTATCTTAAAAGTAACTCAAATAATTATAATTTTCCGTAAAAAATATTTGTGTAATAAAAAGTCGATATGAAAGCCTGCTAAGAATCAAAACAATCCAATTTTGATAATAGAAATCTCCTAAAACATCAAGTAAAGAAGCAAAAAGGCTCTCTTCCTGTAAGAAACTTGCACTGATTTTGTGTACCGTACATAATAATAAGCCAAAATAAATGTTGGAAAATCTAGGTAACTTCTGAAAGTTATTGAAGAATTTTTGAAGAGATAAAATTAAGACGATCAAAATCGTCTCGAACAGTACAACTCGAAATGGATACTTTTCTGGTCGTAAAGATAGAAAACTTCATATTCTGTCAAATCAAACCCTAAAATATCCTAGCAGTTCCTTCAATCTCAAAAATCTCCACATTTTAAACGACAGTTCTACGAATCTAGTATTGTTTACAGCAAAACTCTAAAAAGAAATATGAACGACTATCCAACAAAATCGATGGAACTAATTTTAAAATCTCCGAACGTTTTGCTTTAAAGCTGGCAGCAACCGTTGGTGGTATGCCCAACCATTACACATTTTTTAATTAGAGAGGATCAGAAGAGAAAAAAACAATTTAAATTATATTATATCATTTGCGTCACGCTACACACAAAATTTAAAATTTAATGTATTTTTAACGTTGCTCATTAGCAGCGGTACTGATGAAAGGCTGAGGCAACAGTGGGATGGGTTGGGGGAGCACAGAGTTTTGTGCGGATGCATTAGACGCATCCCTATAACGACCGACGCATTCCATGGACATGCAGTTCAGTTTTATACGTTTTGGGTTTTGGAGTATTTCACTTCGTCCGCAAAGAGAAAACGTCTTATTATCCATTGTTGTATTACATAACTTTAAATTAAATACCGTACCTATTATTCTGCCATTGATACGCGTTACATTCGATTTTATTGATCGATTGATTCGTATTTCCGGGCGCGTCAACTACTCAGGTCATTAGTCCCGTAAGTGTAGTGTGTGTAAGTGTGTGTGTGTAGTAAGTGTAAGTAAGTGTAGTGTAGTGTGTTTTCTCGGGAGGTGGCGATGATCTTGCTTCCCGCTGTATGGCGAGATCTGGCGCCGACCTACCGTCCGACTAGCGGAGTTTTCCCCTCAACCAGGTATCTCCCACCAGAGGGCCCGCCCCAGCCGGGATAAGCTGTAAGCTCCCGACCGGTCTCCCGGCATGTGTGGTAGTGTAGTGTATGTTAATGTAAGTGTGTGTGTAAGAGGAGACGATAGGACAAGGAAGAGGAAGGAAAGATCGCACGCGATCCGTGGCCCGTTTGTAAGGGTACTGCTCCGGCATTCGCCTGGTATTGATCGGCGAAACCACGGAAAACTACCGATCAGAGTAGCCGGCCGCTAGAATTCTCCTCCGGACAGCGACTGAATTCGACCCAGCTGACTAGCTAGTGCCGAAAAACCTGCCGCCGTCGGGACTCGAACCTAGGACCTCCCGGTCAGAGGGACTGCAGTTGATGCACTGAGCCATCTCTCCCGGTATTACATTCGGTACAAATCTTTTTTTCATAATTTTAAATTTCATATGCGCGTTAGATTCGATGGCGCATTAATTCGCATCAATACGGTACTTCTGCCTCGATTTTGAAGACTCAAAATATAAGAGAAGAGACATTTCCGTGCAAGGGAAGTGGCTGCAGGAGGTGAGGCCCATGCCGGTGAGGGAGTTGGAGGTGGCGCAGCCGTTGGCGGTCGGTGTAGAAGCGGCAATGGAGCTGGAGCGGCCAGGGTCGGGGCTTGGCAGGTGGGTGGTGTGGGGCGGTGTGGGGGTGGTGTGGGGCAAGGTGATGCAAGATGGGGCAGGGTGGGGCAGGGAGGGTTGAGGTGAGGTGGGGGCGGGGCGGGGTGGGGCGGCCAGGGGCCGGAATAGGTAGTGTGAGGCGGCGCGGGATGGTGCGGCGCGGGACGAGGCGGCGCGGGACGGGGCGGTGCGGGACGGGGGCGGCGCGAGACGGCGCGGGACGGGGCGGCGCGGGACGGGGCGGCGCGGGACGGAGCGGCGCGGGACAAGGTGGAGTGGGGAAGGGCGGGATGAGAAGTGCGGAGCCTTAACGAGCGGAGCGCACGTGCCGGAACGTGCGCTGCGGGGGCGGGGCGGCGCGGGCGGGGAAGGGGCCACGCAAAGGGATTTTGGGCGGCGGCGGTGGCGATGACGTTTCTTTGCGCGACGCACGCAGCCTTCGGAGCCAACGCCTCGGCCCCTGGGTGTCGCTCACCCACTGGCTCAGATACTAATGGTAAATTTTATCAAATCATCGATACATCACCAAAAGATTTTCGATGTCGATGAAAACATTGACAAAAATCACTGATGTTTAAAATATCGATGTTTTATATGGTATTTTCCCAGCCTGTTTCCATTTTTGATTCGAGTATGTAAATGAAATACCGAGACTTTTTCTTGTTGGGTCACATATAATATATTAATAATAATATTTATAGAATATAAAGAGGGAATGTAAAGGGCATCGAGGAAATAAAATGTAAAGGTCTCTTATTCGATTTACTCACTTTCATTCACAAATAACCCACGTAAAACTTCCTGTATCTAATATATGTAAATATTAGAATATAATACGTAAATATTAGTTCAAAGTATATTCTGCCTTGAAACATTCTATCATCTTCATTTTCAAATTAACATTCCATACACACAAGATTCAAAATGCAACTTAAGATATCACCAAGTTCGCAATCATAAAAAATATAAACTTTTTCTGAACATTGATATTTCTGGAAAAATATATCAATGGAAAAAAAAACGTTGAAAACACGGAAAATAACTATGTTTCAAAAACATCGTTGTTTTCCGTGTTTTCAACCGACTTAAAAAGAGATATTAATACTTACGTATAGCGGGAGGCTTGTTTTAGCTGATGTGGCTTATCGTCTCGCTGTGACAAGCCCTTCATTTACGACTTAATGCTTTAAAAAGAAGCAAAATTGTAATAATCAACATTCTGTGAAACTCTAATTTGGAAAATATTATGCGGGACTGGAATTTCAGCCTTCGGCTCCGCGTTCTTGAACAACTATTAGAGCAAACAATTTTTAGTTTATTTTCAATTTTGCAAATGAGAGTGATCTGCAATCAAAAAAATACTGTAGATGAAGCTCAATTAATGTTTGAAATTACATTTCAAAATCATAATATTTTTAAAATAATTATGATTAATAAAGTAGTAAACAACTTATCAAAAATTCACATTTTTTGCAATAAGCATATTTACGGATTCGCTTAACTTAGCCATAATGAGTGCGGAATTATTCTGAGCAAGAAATTCAATATTTTTTTCCAAAGAATTCCTAGTTCAAACTACTAGCTCATTGTTATTGTATAATTGTTATTCAGGTCGAGGAGGAAGGAATGTTTTGTCAACATTAATGCAGTGTTATTTATAATGTGCTGTCTCATCGGTCCTTATACGAATGCAGCTCAGGCGGACCTGCCTCCTTCGTACCTCCCTGTTAAAGAGAAGTTAATCTAAGAAGGGACCAGTTTGACAGGTCGGAAAACAAGAGATAGTCTTGCTGGATGACGACATTGCAAGAGATTGCGTCTAAGGCATCAACAAGCGAACCGACTGCAACCGAACGCATTAAGAATTTAATCACATGGACATAACTTGCAATTATGCTGCCAGCGATAGCCAAGCAGTAGCTGGCATGCGGTCCCTTCTCGAAGTAATATCTCTATACCCTCGAAGCTATCAACTGATGTCTCCGCTGCATCATGGGATCCTACCGCACTCCACGAGATTTGCCCATTGCAGTTACAACTAAAGGAACACAGATCCAGCCTGGTTCAAATGGATCAAAAAGCCCACGATCACCTCTCACCATCATCCTATCACCTAATTCATTAATAATAATAATAATAATAATAATAATAATAATAATAATAATTCACAGCGGGAACAAAGTTGGGAAAAAGTTGCTCGCTTCCGTGGTCTACCGCACGTGTCCTCTGTCTAACGCCAAATTAGCAACAGTTATTCGCCACCTACGCGCTTGACCATTGTGGGCGTGCAGATCCCCTTACGCTGAGGGAAAAACTGCACTCCTATACTGGTCAGCGCGTCACCAAATGGCTAAGATGCCAAGGGTTGGGTAACAACAACAACTATTATCTCCTGCTTCATCATCATCAACATTGGACCCAACCTCTACGACGGTGGAGATGGTGAAGGCAAGGAAGAATACGCCTGCAAGTTATAATGGTCTCTTCGCTGCACCGCAAAAACAGTTATCGGTTCCGCATCTCCTTCATTGTCGAGGTATCCTCGCCCATGGACTTTCCCTGCGGGGCCCCCGCCCCCTCCTCCGTAGTCCCCATTCTCGCAGCTTTTGTTACGCTCTTCTCCACCCATCCTTTGCTTTTGTTACGACTCCTCGGTTTCCCCCCGGTGTAACTACGAACTCGTATTTTCCTATCATTACCACCTCCACATCTATTCTACCCTCAGTTTATATGACCTTCTTCGCTTGGCCTCTTGGCATTCTCCTACATGCGAGTTCGATACAATATGCACTTCTGCTTACCTTCACCGTTGTCGCCGATATAGTCAAGAGAGAAAAGCGCTATACAATTTAGAATCAGGGGTGTGCCATGTACTGTTGCCACCAACTAACAGATATTAGAGTTGAACGCGGAAATAGAATCTTTGGCTTTACGAATCGTGAAAAAAAATGAAAAAAAGTCAAACGCGTAAAATATAGAAACCAAATCATATCAGCAGTGTAAAAGCAATTGGGCTTGTTAAAACAATCAATGAGTTTTTGGGGGTATCGATTCCTTAGTTTCAGTAATTCGATATTAGATTCGAATCATTATTGTTATTATGTTTTTGTCGCGAATACGTGGGCATACACCTGCACCTCCCGAGGCTCAGTTACATTTATCCCATGGCAAATGATGCGACTCTTCTTTGGGAGGATCAACATTATGCTGAATCCAATTTTTATCCCCCAGGTGCTAGTCCTGGGGAGAAGGGATACGGAATGATGATGATAATGAAGGATGAATGAACGACACAAACATAGGGACATACACAAACACACCCATGTCCGAGGCGGGACTCGAACCCACGATCCTTTCGTCCGAGATCGCCACGACACCCTTAGCGCTCTGGACAATCTGGATCATCATTATTGTTGTTGATGTTGTTGTTGTCGTTATTGTTATTATTATTATTATTATTATTACTGTTTCCCCACAGCAAACACACTTAGTGACCTCACATCTTGTCGCTGCTTTTCAGAGTCCAGACGCTGATGAAAGATATTCTGAACCAATAGGGATAGGTAAGGAAAAATCGCACGCGGTCCTTCGAAACTTCTGATCAGAGCAGTCAGCCAAAGAATTCAATTTTTCCCAACCGCCTCCAACTCACATTAAGTACATTTCTGGCGTCGTCTCGGGATCGCACTCTTGCGATGATTCGGTACGAAATTGGGTGTCGATACTATACGTAGCTAAATCCCTACGCAAGAAGCATTTCGTTTCCCGGGGCATTCTCATTGCCGCAGTGGGGGGCGCCACGAGATAGAAATCTATAGAGTAGAGATATGTCCGTCATATTTGAAACTTTGTCAGCACGGCCGCCATATTTCTAGAGGGCAACACCAGAACGTGCAGTGCAGATTATTGTCAATTCGATCAAAGTGCATTTAGAAGAGATGTAATAATTAAAATATGTTGGGTTTAGTACAGATTAATTTAAACAATCAAGATTTTTTTGCTTGTTCGTAATGCATATTAAATTTTTGTATTTTATGCGCTGTAACACTTGATTTCAGAATATTTTAACTTTTGAGGCATAAGCATAATTAAAAGTTTAAATTAAGTTGACATCTCTACAAAAATGTGCTTATTAGTAATTTATGATCAATCCATGATCTCGAAAATGTTGATATGAAAATAAACAAATATTTTCACAAATTTTCATAAGAGTTTTTATACATTTTAATGTAATATCTTACACAACCTTTACCAGTGCCAGCTGATTCTCTGTAATAACGTCTGGACTTTATATAACTGAAATTTACAGTTGAATCTATAACTAAATATTTACAAAGTTAAAGTAAATTATCCCGTCTAATTACATATAGATTATATCAATTTTATATTCTAATGCTTTTGAGGCTTCTACTCGCGCAATTATTTGTCGAACAAGTGGAGGTCAAATGTCGCACAAGTACAAACACAACAACAAAAAATGCCCAAAACTTGTACTTTTAACCAAGAACCGAAGCATCTCTAAGCATATTTTCCCAATAGGAATCACAACGGTCAGTGAATTTTCGCCTGTGAGCCAATGTAGAAATTGTGTATTTGCATAGTTTCTCTCTATATATTCAAATTCATTGGGGCTTCTATTCGTGCAATTATTTGTGGAACAAGAGGGAAAGTGTCGCACAACTACAAAAATGCACCACACAAAAAAAAGTCGAAATCTCGTACTTTTAACCAAAAACCATAGCAACTGGTGGCATATTTTTGAACAGAAAACACGGCGGCCAGTGAATTTGCGCGCCAATGTAGTAATTGTATATTTGCACACCATTTCTCTTTCTATAATTCAAGCTCGTTGGGCTTCTATTCCTGCAATTATTTACCAAACACAAGGAGCACAAACATGCACTACACAAAAAAATCGCCAAAAACTTGTATTTTTAACCAAGAAACCGGTAGCATATTTTGCAGGAATCACGGCAGTCAGTGAATTTGCGCCTGTGCGCCAATGTAGAAATTATGTATTTACACACAATTTCTCTCTCTAAAGGTGGCTCCACACATTCGCTATTCGGCGAACAGCGATAATCGTTCACCGAATCCCGAGTAGTGTGTATGAGTTGCTTGCCATTTGCCGAGTGACGAACAATCGGCGCTCGCCCCACCCACCGCGTGTCGGTCTTTTGGACACTTCAAAGGGAGCGAACATTCGCAGAAACACATCCAGCTGGTCGGGATCGGGCGAGCAAGTAGCGGATCGGGCGAATGCCGAATGCATGGAGCCGCCTCAAAAGCAAGCTCGTCGGTGGCTGGCGAACGGGCGCTGCGAGCGAGCGTACGCGCGAGCATCCCCTGAGCGTTTCCGTCCTGCTCACCAGCGCCGCGGCCGCTTCGTTCCGCCTTTCGGCGCGCGCGAATATTTTGAGCGCGCTGTCCCGCGAACCGCTGCGTCGTCAGAGCACACGCAATTACGCTCGCGCATGCGCTTCCTGCCGTCCACGACGCACGCGCTCCCGGTCGCTTCAAAGGCTTCTCCCTTCCACGGATTCCGAGTTCCAGAAACGCCGGACGGAATAAAGTCGGGCCGACTTTTTCGTTGAAAACTGGCTCGAACAAAAAATGTAGGAGAAAATAAGACATTAATAGACATAATTACTAATCATACAGCGACACAGGCTGAAAGCCTGTCTGATGAGTCCTGCACTAGGACGAAGCGTTTCGGCCCTACTTCACGACTCATCAGAAAGGCTTTCAGCCTGTGACGCTGTACGAACAATATGCTCCATAGGTTCGTACACCCATGTGCAAGTAAGCTACGGTTATGCCGCGATGTTGCACCGAGCAAGCAGCGACGACTGCCTCGTCCTAAGAACGCTACTCAACGGCAGCTAGCCGTGAAGCATGTTCTAGACAAATTTGCTAGTTTAGACTAGACAAAAATTATTGCAGTTACAATTAACATTATTTTCAAACAATTTTGGATTGCAGAAATATTTGGACGCACGCAAGAAAGTGGTTTTGTATTTTAAAAATCGTCATTTTAGAGGACGGTCTTAACAGAGCGGAGTCGATTATTTTACGGACAGAAATCAAATGTTTTATTTTATAATCCTTTCATCTTCCAAACTTACTTTATAAACTTCTACCAGTAAAAGTTCTACCAGTAAAAATAACTTATTTCCTCGTCATACTTGTTCACTGACTTCAAAAATGAGGATATCATGAAGATTTTTTTCCGTTTTATAATATTAACAATAAAACCAAAGTTTACTTTTGGCCAATTGCTTCATTGGTGGATGCCCGTTCATCTCTAGTATGTATGAAGCTACGGTTTAAAACGATAGGAAGGAACCTGCCTTGATTTCAAACTTTTGGGAATAGTCTAAATGGGTCCGAATTTGGGTATTTACTCAGTCATGATGAAAGTAATTACGAGCCTATTGAGTTAGTTGATTTTCCTACACGACATACTGCACAATCACGATGTTGTTAACACGATTCCTCTCCATAGGCATTGTGTTGCACTTCTAAGAGTTCGAATGTTACATTGCTGTCTGCGTGCCACCATTCAGTGGGAATGGTATTTTTGAGAAGAGCTCTATATAAATGGCACGATATCTGGGAGATGCCATGAGATGAATCAGGAACACTCCAAAATAAGATTTTTACTTTCTCGCATACGTAGTATAGAGGAAGTTATGTAATACTGTAGCGAAAACTGCCATTTTTCGGCAGAGAAAATTGTAAAGTAGGTCCCTGATATCAAAAAGTGGATAATTTATTTCTCCTTTATGCACTACATTTCTTCCTCTACCACGCTGTGCAGTCAGAATGCACGTTTTTGGGCCCATGATATCGATAATTTGATTTACGGCAAAATCATATTAACAACACCGTAACCTTTAACAGAATTTTCACCAAAATTGACATTCCCCGATCGATTTGGGAAATGGCTCCTTGAAATTGAACTATTTTGATTTCTGGGTGTTCTTCACAGGAAGCCCCGACACTTAAATTTTCTTAAAATGGCTTCATTTTTTAAATTTATATCTTTCTCTCAGAGAGAGCAAAGTAAGCTTTAAAAAATCGCGCAAGCCCGATTTTCGTTGAATTCTTTGAATTTTTAAAAATTTCTAAAGTTTAATTTTTTCGGCTTCTTCCTACAATTACAATATTAAAGGTAGAATTCTTTTTTCTAAATAGAATACCGATACATTCTTCAAAATCAGATCTTTAAATTATGTCATGTACAATTTTTTGAAAATATGATAATTTTTCCAAGGAACACAGGTTTCTCAAGTAAACTCAAACTGCACAACTTTCAGTTTTTCCAGATTTGTACTACCAATTCTAGACGCAATTCGAGTTTTGCCTTCCTTTTTCGAGAAGTTTCCTTATACATAATTTTACAGAAAAAGAAGATTTGAAGCCGTTTCGAACATTCGAGAGGTCAATCAATACTTAAACGAATAGTTTTACAGCAAAAGTGTTTCATTAAATCGATACAATTTCATGTCTACGTTTCCACGAAATTCTTATCAACTTCTCTGCACATGTCTCATTTTCTTAAACATCTTCACATCTGCTGAGCGAGGAATTCTGTACCTTGATCTCAAAAGTATTTTATCCTTTTTTCCTTCACCTCTTCGTTCCCGTTGAACGTAATGCCACACAAAGTTTCTTTCATGGGACCAAACAGATAAAAATCTGAAGAGGCAAAATCAGGTTTGTAAGGAGGATATGATAGGAGCTCCAATTCCACTTTGCCGATAGTTTGCACAGTCAGTTGTGCCCTATGAGATTGAACGTTACCTTGAAAAACAAGCAAGCTTATACTCTGCCATTCCGGATATTTCCTGTTCAATGTGGGTTTGACTTTGTTCTCAATTGTCAATGAGTAGTATACGCTGTTGGTAGTGCTTTGCTCCTTTAAATAATCACAGAAAATCGGACCATGAGCACTCCAAAAAATGTTAAAAAAAAGAAGAAATGTTTATTCGCTATCTAGAAGAACAGTGCGTACCCACGGACCACTGAAGAAGTCTACCGCACTTGGGGACGCAACGTTTGGGTGGAAAAATGTCTCATCGATCGCGGCTATACAGCCCGGATAAAAAAAGTATTTTTAATAATATATCCAGCCGTGAAAGCCTACATTGTTTTACTCTAAGAGATGCTTAAAGAGCCCTCGCCAACGGATGGTTGCGTTTTGAATTTCTTGCGAACAGGCAATTGTGGGTGTTTCCACAGCGTGCTTTGACGCTTTGTCCTTCGAAATGAAATATTTTTTCTCAACTCAGCTTTGCAATGAACAGTAAGCTCTATTGGGACTCTGCTGAAAAATGTCAAATAAGTGTTGACACAAATCATTCCATCATTCGAAACAAACTGAACGTTACGGTAGTTCAATTTGTTTTGAATGATGGAATGAGTTGTGTCCACACTTAGTCGACATTTTTCAGCAATTTGTTGAATTGTAACTAGTCGAACTACTCGGATATGTGAATCAATTCGAGATACTAATGCTGAGGCGGGCACTGTTGCCCGATAACCAGAGTGATGCTCGTCTGTGACGCTTTTGCAGCCGCTTTCAACCTTTTCCACTCACGAGTAAAACTCGCACGATCGTTGCAAAACAATATTTGTGACTGTTGTACACTTTCCGAAAGTTAAAAATAGGATCACAGAATGTAGTTCTTAAAAAACTCCTTTCTTTAATTGATCATGCCATCGTAACTAAGGTTTTTAGAGTTTATGCTTGTAATATTGTATTAATCGAACAAGGGACTCTTCGAAAAGGTTAACAATCAGCACACTCAAAGTTGTAATTGCATACACTAGTGTTCCCTTCATTAGAAATTTTGGCTGTTTAAATGTTGAATGACACACATATTAGCTATTTTTAAACGGGTTCATTTCATTTCCGAATTACTATCATACGATTTTCTGGTTGTTTTAAACGTCATAAACACTCCATTAATGTATAAAGGGTCTACACCTCCTACTATTTCAGCCACATGGGAGCAATAATGTTGCTTCACAATTCCTCCTTGTTATTCTACGCCAATCCTTTAAGACCTCACCACGTCTCCCTCCCGCCGAAGCTGACGTTTTCCAGCCACTGAAGGCAGATCCGCATCCAGTATGCGCGTGGAGACATAATCTGCTTTTGACTTCCGCCAGATAACGCGGACGAGAGAGAAAGTAATTATTTCTATACATAGAACACCCAAAACTTGCAGAAACGCGAAGGCAGGAAGTTTTGATTATATTAACTTGGCAGGGTGTCAAGTTTGTTCGTACACTTATGGGAAAGTTCCCTTATCGTCCGATCAATTCCGCGGTAATTTAATTCCAAGTTGCAGCTGAAGGGGAAGCGCGTGGCGGAGGCGAGGGGCTGGCGAGAGGGTGAGGGTTAAAAGAGGAGACGTCGGAACAGACTCACGAGTTAGTCTCTGGCTCCGTCCTCACGCATGTCTCGTTCCCAGTAACTATATTGGAGCTCCAATGACGACCAACGCAAATAGTCCCGGATACAGAAACTGACGAAGAGGACAGCACGTAATTTTTTTATGGAAAAGTTTCAATTTCTATTACTGGAAATTATTTCTCGTAATACACAAATACCTCAACGTAATTCTGAGAGAAAAGATGAAATACACATACTGAAGTAATCTGTACCCCAAAAATAAATTCACGGGAATGACAATTACTCGTAAAAAGTTGTATAAGGGACGCGTAGAAGTGAAAGATAAGCCTCCTCTAAAAGTTCCTTCTTTTAATATTATTTATTTCCTGTTCAATTTTATACAAACTTTTCAGGATGACTGAAAACATTACAATAACATAACATTGTAAAAGTTCCTGAAGAGTAATTTTTTCCTTCTAAAAACAATTGAAGGGAGTTCAGGTGCTATGGTGAGAATATGGGGGATTAAGGAATTGCGCCGTCATGAATAACGGATGAAGAAAGAGTGAATTGGTATGTTGTAGTGTGTGGAGAGTAATTCGGAGGTATTCAGAGGAGTCGTTCGAAAATGAATAGCGTCTGGTAGTGGAACGAAGTCGTCCCAGTATGGTGTGTCAAGTGACCAAAGGAAAGTACCCATGAACTTTATTATTTATGTAGGAATACCAAGTTGAGTCATTTTATTTAAAAAGAAAAGAACTTTAGAAGATAAAATGTGATTTCAACACGATCATTTTATGTAGAGCAGTGACTCACATAAAATTTAGTGTGAATGAACTAAGAAATAAATGTTTGTAAATATTACGTGAAAGTTTTGTTTGTTTAGGGATTAATAGGGTTAGTCATTATTGTTTTTATTTATTTAATCTGGTTGATGTAGCGCCGTTTGTACAGACTGTCCCACCAACTATGGACCACCCCCATAACATCAAACGGTTCAGGATATCGAAATACAGTTTTCGCTGAATAATGCGCAATCATGGGGGAAGTAACATGCCGTAGAGAAATTGTCTATAATATTTTTAGTTTCCGAGAAATTTAATCATCTTTGATTTTTTAAATAGAACTATATATTTTTCTCACCAGCAATGGATAGATCATAAAAAGAGGAATAAAATGATGGATCATGTGCTAGTATTTTGATAGTAACTTTCGTATAAAATTAGACTTCTGATAAGTGATTTTGAATGAAACGGACAATATGTCGCGTAGAAGCCCTTGCAACAGTCGCCGTTGGTGAACGGTTGGTGCAAGACCTTCGTGGCGTCCAGACCGTTTCGTAGAGACAAGGAGTGCGAGAGGGGTGGCCGTGGGGGATAGAGGCGTAACTACAGCAATTCATGGTCTTGGCACGAAGATCATATGAACAAACATCAATATTACCGATCAGAAAGAGGTTTTTTTCCCATTTGCTCATCTGAATTGAACTTTTCTTCTAATGAAATTCCAAAGCAACGCTCATCGAAAAGAACAAATAATTATTTTTTTTAGCGGAAGGACGATAATAATAAAGGTCCTTTTCAAAATTACGAGAATAAATCTGAGTGTGTTCTCCATAGTTGGTAAGACCCCGAAATTCACGTTAATGGAAACCCGAAATGGGTGGAAAGCCGAAGGGGACGGAGCATATTTAAGTCGGGTTACTTCCCTTAGTCTTAAATAACGGAAACGTTAAGTAACACATTTCTTTCTCGCAACATTTTAAGGGCGAAGGTGGGATACGAGACTCATTTGCATACACGCAAGAATATGGATGAGTAACAACCCCTACAGCTTTAAACAGGTTTGCCTCTATAAAAGTAAATATTTAATCAATAGGAATTTATCATTTGAACAAATTACATACATTGTTAGTGTGTGCCATATTAATTTTACGCAATTTATACATGCAATGTCATTTCCTTGATGAAAATAGGTTATTTGGTTCTTTTTAACAATTCTTTTTGGGTTCCAATGATTCGAAGAAATCATAAAGTACCAGCGCAAACAACAGTCCTTCCTGCAGATATTCGGGTAACCGTGCGCCAATACTTCATTATCCGCTTTTACTTACCCTGAAGAGCCTGTTTACCGCAAAGCACATCGAACTGTTTTAATGCATGGTGAGGACGTTCAAATATTAATTAATCGATGAATCACCGTTATTTAGCAGAAGTTCGATTCTGCTATCAAACCAAATCAGAATCGAATTGCTGTTTCTTTTGTTAATTTTATTTTGTTTCAATTCCTCTAAATGACTTTATATTGCGAAGCATCAAACACGTTTTAATGTTTTAATTTTTTTTATTATAAATTTCTAAGAAGTATACATACAAAAATGTATTATTAAATTAGAATCTTTATAATAATGATTAACTGTATCTCAAAAAATATATACAAAGAAAGGGAGGTTTTAAAAAAGTTTTATCTACTGATTCGTCGAGAATAGAATCGTTGTCCGATCGATTCATTGTTTAATCGAATCATATGTTTTTAAACAGGGGGGGGGGGGGCTCTTGCGCATCATATCCGGCTTCAGCCAATGAGCATCTGGCACCAGTTTGCGTCAGAATATTAGCGGGTATTAAAATGCAGCCAGTTACCACCATCATCTTGTTACAAGTTATTGAAACAGATATATGAAGCATATTTTTAAAAAAAGATTGCAACTTTTATTTCAATTACATCTTCATCGTGTTACTTGCTGAAAATTGAAACTATGTCATTTTCAAAATATTCTCGACACTTTTTGCTCTTCAATATGGCGGCCTGCGACAGGTCTGTCTTTTCAAAAGAAGTGCCCGTGCCCGTGTTGTGGTCACGTGGTTCAAACTGGTGATTCGCAGAACGAGTAAAAATCACGTGCGTCGGAGTTGCCCACCCATCTCATTCCACCAGGTTTCTATATAAGTTCTGCGATTCCATTCTTTTACAAACACCTGCAACCCTTCCTCCAAACACAGAGGGAGAGAAGACGGCGTGACGGGCACGGTGGTCGAGCACAGTGCTGCACCGTTGATGAGTCACACGACGGCCGATGCAGATACACGGGTGGCTGCGGTGGAGGTGGTTTTGGTTACCGTCCTCAGGGTCAGGGCGCTGTCGAGGCAGCAGTGCAGTGATGATCAGGGCGAAAGGCAAACTTTTCTTTTGGGGAGAGTTGGGGAGTAAGTCACACATTATGTAAAACCAGGGAAAGAAATTTGTCGTGTTTCTTTCAACTATTTGTAAAAATCTTGATGAAATTCATTACCGATGTATTTTATTCCGTTATGCAAAATGCATTCACTTCTTAATCTGAACTCAAACTAATACTGCTCTACCTGCATGTACTTTCTGGTATTATCGGTAATGATTGCGTTATATTACAAATGGGTAGAGTATAACCTTCACAATTTTATGATGGAATTTTGTACTTCTATTTACCTATCTTATACAGATTTCTGGAGAAACACCAGATTTTAATATTCTAATGTTACAATTTCGGTCCTAACACCATTCCAGACATTTGAAACGGACGGACAGACACACAGTCAGACAGACGGACGGATCGCCGAAAATCAGTTTTTCAGCATCAAGATTCCACAAAACGTAGCTTTTGACTACACTTACCTATTCGAGAAAGTAATTTTCTATAAGAGCAAGAAAAATCTCACTTTTTGGGCGTCAGGTAGCCTCAAAATGGATTTTTCCTATCGCCTGGAGGAGAAAGATGATTAGGAAGAGGGAAAACGAGAGGAACAGACGGAAGAAGGAAAGAAAAAAAAGAGAATAAAAGAGACGAGGGAAGACAAAGAGAATTAAACAAGAGGTGGAGTCTCAAACAAAAATATTACATGAAGAAAGTGAAGGATTGTCAAAACCCAGGGCTAATTGAGACAGTATGAATGAAAAAGAAAAAAAATCTCCAGGAGCCTCGGACAAGACGAAGCACAGGCTCAATCACGTTGTGTGCGTTCACTGTCTCAGTGGTTGTCAGTGCAATGTTAAACGTGGTAGAAGTGGAGTATTGTTACATGAAGTGATATTGCTTAACTAAGTGAAAAGTTCTTTTTCGTGATCATCATGGAGCCCTCATCAAGTTCATCAATCTTCAGGAGACCAGAACAGTAAGACAACCATTAACTATGCTAAAGTTACCATGCAATCTCTCTTTCCAAAGAAAGAAAATGCTATCATCATAGACTCGGCAAATAGTGCACCAATAGTAGAATTTATTGAAAAGTTATCAACTAAAGTTAATCCTTCTCATATTAAGTTTGCTTCGAAAATATCGAACAACAGACTCTGTGTGTACCTATCCAGCAAAGATATCGCAGATGATCTAGTTCTACCATCATAAGAACATTGTTGTGGCTAATCAAGTATTCCCCATAAGACCATTAATCTCCAGGAACAAAAGAATTATTCTGTCAAATGTTTGCCCGAGTATACCGCATCAAGTTATTGAAGATAGCATTACTAACATTTCGGTGTTAAAACTGTAGTACCGTTAACATTTCTTCGTGCTGGATTTAATAATCCCAACTTGAGCCACATCCTCAGTTTTCGCCGACAAACATTTGTTTCACCGGATGATGAACATAAATTACCTGAATCATTTCAAGTGTTATGGATAATGTCCCCATTGGATATATGTAACCCCTGATGTTCCTATTTGTTTTTTGTGTAAAAATCAGGGCCACATTGCTAAAAACTGTCCAAATCAATGTAACTCCCAATTAACTAATACCCTACCTCTCCCTACGGAAGTAGAAATCACAGAATCAAATAATGAGAGTTTTGATCATTCTAATAATGTTTCTCCCAATGCATTTGAAACTACTCTTCCCGAGAGCGAACTGAACGAAAGTTCTAGCCCTAACCTTGGCCTTGACAGCTTCCCCCCTCTACTTACCTCTCCTCCCCTCGAGCCGACCGTGAGAAACCTAGTTGCCTCAAATGAAAACTCAATGGACGTTGACCTTTCCTGCAACACTGTCAGATAAAGAGACCGTTATCTACTGTAAGCTCGAATACAGAACTGATTAGCAATCAGTCAGATAGCGAGATTGACAGTAACTCGGAAACCTCTGACATGGATGATAAAACTGTGGAGAATAAAGAAAAAATAAAGAAACAACCCTCCAAAAATAAGAAAAACATTGAAAATATAGTAACCAATTCCACCCTCACTGATTCTGTTAATAACAAGTTAGAAACTGAGGAAACCCTGGACCATAAAAAAACCAACCCCCAAGAAAAAGAAGAAAGAAGACAAAGAAGACCCCTCTACTTTAGAACAAACATCAACAAAATCAATTAATGAATTACTTGTTCCAGCTAAAGACTTCATAGAAACTAACCAAGACAAATTTCCACTTAATTTTCAACAACTCACATCATTTATAGAAACTCTTATGGTGCCCGAGATCCAATAATCATTGCTAAAGACCATACCAAAGACATTGTTGGTTTAATTTTAATGATGAAAGAAACATATCCATACCTCACTGCAAGATCAATAAAAGCAGGTTGACTAGAATAACCAAAAAGCTTAAAAGAGCTACACAGCAAGTTGAAAATAGTGAGACAGATACCAGCATGGAGAACTCAATCAATAACACTAATTAAATTATTACATTGTCAATGATTTTTTATCCAAGACATGGAAGTATACAACATTTGAAGAATTTAAAGGAGGATGCTCATTTACAAGAAGACACAGAACACACTTCATCTGATTAATTTTTAAACAACTTATTACAAGCATGTTGGTACTTCAATGGAATGTAAATGGATTTCATACTAGATATGAAAGAATACAATTACTATGCCAGCAATATCTCCCAGAGGTGATATGTATACAGGAAACTAATTTCAAACTCAACAATAAAGGAAAAATGAAAGGTTTCAAATGCTTCAATAAAAACAGAACAAATTGTCATCATGCCTCTGGTGGAGTGGCTACATTTGTCAAAGAAAACTTCTCTGCCACCGAATTACACATCAGCTCTGATTTGGAGGTAGTTGCTATTCAAATATCATTCCCAATTAATATTTGCATCTGTAATATTTATATTCCTAATAGTTATGCATTTGAATCCATAGAGATATATAATATTATAAAACAACTCCCCAAACCGTTCTTATTGTTGGGTGATTTTAACTCCCATAATAAATTATGGGGATCCTGTTTTAATGACTCAAGAGGGATGAAGATAGAAACAGTTATTGAGGATACAAACATGATCTTGTTAAATAATGGTCAACCTACCATATAAATATAAGTAGTGGTAACTTTAGTACTATTGACCTCACTCTAAGCTCCACTAATCTGGCTCACAAATGCAGCTGGTGGGTGGAAGAAACTCCTCATGATAGTGACCACTTTCCAGTATTCACAAAAGTTGATTTCCATTTGATGTGGATAGTAACACTTACGGAATCCAAAAATGGAAATTTAGCCAAGCTAATTGGAAGAAATATAGTGACATAATCAATACATCCCTTCATGATTTTGACTTCAATAATCTCATGAATGAGAATGTGGATTCCATAGTTACCAACTTCTCAGATATAATTAAACAAGCAGCAAATGAAGCAATAGGAACTTATACACCATCTTTGAAGACTAAATTTGTTCCATGGTGGAATGAGAAGTGTAAAGAAGCTATTAAAATATCCAATCATGCTTACAACCGGTACAAAAAACATAAACTGACGATAACAAAATTGAATACAACGAACAAGAGCTCTCACCAGAAGAATCCTTAAAGAGAGTAAAAGCAACTCCTGGAAAAATTTTGTGTCGTCTATTAGCTCGAACAATAGTATAAGAGAATCATGGAAGAAAATAAATGCAATTCAAGGACACCAAAGAAATAGCCAGATACATTTTATTCAAGACGGAAATAAAATCATTGCACAATCTGCAGATATTGCCAACGTACTAGCTGATACTTTTGTCAGAAATCTAGCTCTCAGAACTTCTCCGATGTCTTTCAAGAATATAAAAATGAAGAAGAAAAAGAAGAACTTCCTGATGATTATGATGACAAATGCTCACCCCTTCAACTAAATAATCCCATAACCATGGAAGAACTTCTTACGACCATTGAATCCACCAATAATTCCTCTCCTGGTCCGGACAATATTCCGAATATCCTCATCAAAAATCTCCCCACACTTGGAAAGGAAGTTTTACTAGATGTATATAACTATATTTGGACGAAAAGAGTATTTCCCAAGATCTGGAAGATGGCCATAGTAGTACCTGTTGCTAAACCTGGTAAAGACCCATCCAAATCTGATAACTACCGTCCTATATCACTTACATGTAACATGTGCAAAATACTCGAGAAAATTATCAACAAACGTCTCAGATGGTTCCTTGATACTCAGAAAATCATAAATGATAATCAATTCGGCTTTCGATCTGGACACTCCACTATGTCACATCTAATTAGTGTTGATAGTCAAATTCAGGAGGCATTTATGAACAATCAACACGTAATTGCTGTTAGCCTGGATATAGAGAAAGCGTACGACATGGTATGGAAACGACGGATCTTGAAGACTTTGCAGATAATAGGAATAAAAGGAAATATGTATGATTTTATTAAAAACTTTTCTCTTGATCGCAAATTACAAGTTAGGATCAATGGGCAACTTTCAGATATTAAACAGATTGAAAATGGTGTACCTCAAGGATCCGTTCTAAGCGTGACTCTTTTCCTACTATCAATTAATGATATAGACAAGGGGTTCAACCACCAGTTATTATAAGAAAATATGCGGATGACATTACTGTACTATGCAAAGGAAAATCTGTCCCATCTACTCAAAAGACCATGCAAAAGCACTAAACACAATTTTTGAATGGTCTTTGAGCACAGGGTTTAAATTTTCTGCCAAGAAAACAGAATGCATGTTTTTCTCAAAGAGAATTGATACAGTATCTCCTAAACTCCAGCTTGGAACTCAACCCCTTCGCTTTGTCAACAAAATGAAAATTCTTGGACTACAATTTGACCCAAAATTAACTTGGAAGATCCACATACAAGAACTAATAATGGAATGCAAGAAGAGACTTAACGTTATTAAATGCCTCTCCAACAACAACTGGGGTGCTGATAAAAACCTCCTGCTATTAACATATAAGCTATCATTCGATCAAAAATCGATTATGGTTCACTATTATACCAATCTGCTAACAAAAAGAGCTGAGGAAAATAGAATCAATACACAATAAAGGGCTTAGAATATGCACTGGATGCTTCCACACCACCCCTATAGGAAGTATACTTATTGAAGCACAAGAAACCTCATTAAACCACCGAAGGAAAACTCTCAATCTCAAGTATGCTGCCAAAGCTGCCTCGTCTACTACCCTATAATACACAATGACATTTTTCCTCAGCTACAGAATATCTATAATAGTCACTTTCGATATAAACCTATGTACAGTAGAATAACCCAGCAACTTAAAGAACTAAACATTAAAAGTATAAGTGCTGAAAAACATAGACAATTCCAAATACCGCCATGGACCATAGAAAAAATGACATTAGAGCTATCACTCACTGATTATAACAATAGCAATTTAACAAAAGAAGATTGGAACACACGATTTAAGAAGTAATCCAGAAGTATAAAAATTACTCCCATTTTTATATTAGTAACAAAATAGTGAACAAGATACTGAAGCCATCGTATATACACCCAATGAAAAATTAGTTTCTTATTACATCACTACTGCAGTTCTAATAGCACTGAAAGTTATGCTTTAATGACAGCACTAAAAATGATATATCAATCGCTGGACTCAAATATAATAGTATTCACAAACTCACTCTCTACAATAAAACTATGCTCCAACAAAACTTCAAACTCTGAAATGGCTATCAGATTCAAGAACTACACCATCTTATTCAAAGGCTTGGTAAAAAACTTGTTATCTTTTGGATTCCCCCTCTTCTGGATATACCACTGGCTGCACCAGGAGTCAGATTCCAACATCACTAGTCGACCTCCGGTCAGTAAAAAATGTGCATAACATAGCACACACGACAAATGATATCTGGAAGTACTTGTATGGAAAAATGAAAACCAAGTGGAGCGAAGATTGGAAAATTTATAAGGCTAGTAGTATTCATAAGAAGATAAAAAACTTCTACAACCTGCAAACTTCAAAAAAATTGTGCCGCAAAGATCAAGTTACAATCACCAGAATTAGATCAGAACACACGAGGCTTACTCACCTCTACCTAATAAACCAGAATACTCCCCCAATTTGTAATATATGTAATGAACAAATAACAATAATACATATTATTCAGGAATGTCCTATGTACAATCAATCCCGCCAAACAATCTTACAGAACTTTAATTCTGATGCTTTACTTTATTCAAGCTCCCTACAAGAAAAAATTTTAAAATTTTGCAAATCAATTAATGTCGAACTGTAAAACAAATTGTAATATTGTTTTTAAGCATACGTACTGTGTAAATTATCACATGTAGTAAAATATTTCCAACCCCTGGTGTAATATAAACTGTAATGTCTCACTATTCACTGAACAAAAATGTATATTGTAAAAAAAAGTAACCATGCTATGTAAACTTACAGAACCTTGTAAACTTAATGTATGTACCTTATTGTAAAATTACAGAATAGTCGCTAATAACCTCGCAGTTGATGCGACTATAAATAAATAAATAAATAAATAATAAGACGAAGCGGATGGAAAATTCCCCTAAAGGTTGAGGAAGAGGGGGATGAAAATAGAATTAGTGGTAGCATGGGAAACCATCTGCCTTGATGATTAGATGGATATGAATTAGGTGACGTCAAAGAAACAAAGTAAGGAATCGTGAATGACGTGATTTGGAAGGAGAGTAAAGAAGAGAGAGATACGAGCAGTTGGTTGCAGGTCAAGTAGAAGTTAAGCCATGTTCAAGGCTAGGGCAAAGAGAAAGTCAGTAGATGAAGGCAAATGCTGAGCGCTTGTGGGTGGAGGTGAGGAGAGTGGACGCGGCGGGGGCGGTGCCAGGCAGACTAGCAGCACTCCCACGAACAAAGGAAGGGACTCCCCTGTCAAAGAATACAAAAAACTTTAATAATAATTTCACAAACTTTAACAATTTCACAAAACTCTTGCAGTGTTGCGAAACACAAAATTAAAGGCACACACTGACCAAGCGATGCTACCTGACTAACACAGCAAACAAAAACCAAATGAATGTAACATTGAAAGGTTACGAGGCACACATGGCCGGGTTGTCGAACCACACCACAGTCACAGCACCACCGCTCCTACAAATCACACACGCTGTCCAGTAGAGGGTCTCAATGCAGAAATCGTGAAAAATGCCCTTCACCGCCGTGGATGCTTCATGCTCCCGGTCCACCATAGCTCCATCCGCTTGGCCCACACTCCACCAGCTGTGTCGCCCGCTGGCCGCACATGCTCTGGCGGTGCCCCGGGTTCGACCCCGGGCAGGGCTCAGAGGGGCGGGCAGCCGGCTAGCTGGCGGCGGGGGGGCGGACGTAGGCAGGGGGAGAGATACGGGCGCGACGGCGCGATGGTGTTGGTGGCGGCGGTGACGGTGGTGATGTAGTGACGTCACCGGTGTCGGCGGCGAGGGTAGCTGATTGCAACCTGGCAGGGCGGCGGAAGAGCTGTCACATGCATCAAGGCGCGGGGAAACAATGATTTAATTAATGTCTTCATTCCATTTCATTGATTGATTGATTGATTGATGATGGATTTTTTTTTTTTAAGTGGGACGCGCGAAATTTTGGAATTGGCGCCCCCATGACACCCTGGTCTAGCATGGAACTCCCATAATTTAGCGGGAAGCACTCCAAAGAGTGCCCAGGTGGGGCGGAAGTCGCAGGAACTTGTCCGCGCCGAGCAAAATGTGCTAACACTCCCAGTTCGCTGGCTCTGTGCAGTAACGTGACTTGGTGTGAGTCACCGCAAGCACCTGCCTTGTCCGAAGCAGGGGCGGATCCAGACGATCACTTGGGGGGGGGATCGTATATTTTTGATAAATAAAATGTACACAATATGATGACAAAACAAATTGACATATTTTGACAAATAAAATGTACATAATACTTAGATTAAGCCGTTGTCATTAGGAAGTGGCTGAAAATCAGTTTTGATTGTTTTCTCTATCCCAGGAACTGGATAATGAACCTTTCAATTTAGGACTTCTGATTGTATAAACACGCTCTTGCCTTTTGCGAGATCAGTCATTTCCTCCCTGCTCAATCTAAAAGTCAAGGAACACAAAGTCAAGGGCGCACGTGTTGCTTATGGTGACATATCGACGCTGAACATGAGATATGCCCGACGGTACGATATCCCAACGCTGGACCCTTGAGGAGAGACATTTATCAACACCGATCAGTTACGTGACGCATGGACTACCATATGACCTTTGGGGAGAAGAGTTCGATCACCAGAAATGAGCAGACAAACTTGGGTTTCACTTACATTCACATGCGTATTACAATGGCGTACGTAATGTTTTTAATAATGGTAACAATTTTGAAAATAATTATCCATAAATGATATATTTTACGATCCGATGATCTGACAAATTTGTGGGAAAAAACTTTTACAAATGAAGGGTACTTTACATGATTTTTTCCTTTGCCTAAAATATAGTATCCCCCCCTAGAAGTACGGTAAATTTATTCATTTCGAAGTCTCCAAACCAACAAATTTTAATGATTTGTTTTTCTTTCAAAAATCTTCATTATGCAAGATATACACATATTTTTCTCTCATTGTAATCTTCTGTATTGGGTCTGAAAAAGTCAGAGATTTTTTTTTTTTACATTGTAGTTTTTTAATAATTCTGAAAAGCAAAAATGTAATTCTGATCGAGAGTGAATTTCATGTTTAAATGATTTGTCACGTAAACCTGAAGTGATGGTATTCTCTAACTATAATTTCAGAATTACAGGCTTATTTGGACATTAGTTCACATCTGAATATTTCACCTCGTTTAAGAACATATATGCAGTTATAACCAGATCAAAATATAAATATATTCTTGGAATTTAATTTTTCAATGTTAAGTAGGCCTACTTCTAAAATTATTTTTTGATACACATTTTTTGAATACACATTCATATGAAATATCTTTATACGATTTCATACGGCATTATACGACATTATACGATCCACCAATTGCCATTATAGGATTTTTTTTTATTACATCAAATGAGGGTTCCCAAACGACGGTCAACACAGCAATAACTGCCGGCGATAACAAAAACGTCAACGTCAGCAGAACCGTTGGCGCTCCGCCGAGCGGAGGGCGATGCGAAGAGCCGGAGGCGCGACGCTAGCGGCACAGGAGAAGGCGGGCCGTGGGCGGAGCGGGCGGGGGCGGAGGCGGAGGCAACGGCTGCTGCAGTCTGCAAAAGCGCGCGCGCGGGAACCTCTCGCCGCGCCGCCCCTCCCCCTCTCCCTCTCCCTCTGCTTCCCACCGGCCCGTCGCCGTCGCCGTAACCTTGAGGCGCCCGCGCGCGCCTCCGCGTCGCGTTGAAACGTACCGATTCTTCCGCTGAACGTGACCGGCGTCCCGCCCCTCTCCCGCGCCGCTCCGCGCCCGCGCCCGCGCCGGCGCCCGCCGCGCCGCGCTCTCCTACGCCTGCATCTCCAGGCCATACCCGCCCTCTTAATATGCTATACTGCGATTTTCTATCTCTGCCCCTCAAGCCCCTATGGCCATGATGGAAAATCACTCGCATTTCGCGTCTTTCTCGGTCCTGCCGCTAGAAGTCGCATGATCATAAGCACTGCTTGATATGGTCGCGATCATGCGACACTAGCGGCACGACAGAGAAAGACGCGAAATACCGTGACATATTCCATCGTGAAGACGGGCTTTAGGGACAAAGTTAGAAAAATCGAAGTATAGTAAGGTGACCAATAGTCCTCCGTTAGGGAGGAAGTCCTTCTTTTGAAGGTTCTGTTCTTCTCGGAAAGTGCCTTCCTATGTGCCCCTTTTCGATATTTTAAACTAATGTGGTTAATCTAGTGTTACTAATGTGTAATTTAGTTCATCAAGTGAAGAAATCACGACTGAATGTTGATGCCTAGCTTCAGCATTACCGTAAATCCAAACGAAGGATATTTCTTGCTCCGAAATTTCCAATATATTATTAGAAATAATGTTTTGGACAAAAACATTCATTCATATATTCAAAAACATTCATTCAAAATATTAAAAATACTCGTTAAAATTAAATTGTTAAAAGGATGTAAGTATAAATACTACATTTTGTTTGAATTAATAAAAAGTTTAATTTATTTACAATTCTCTTAATTTTTTCGTCCTTTTCATTGTAAAATAATAGGTCACCTTAAATATAGAGGAGTTGCTCTAAGAAGGGACACAAATGAATGATACGTCGGGAAACGAATACACTTTGGACGAGATGGCATTGCAAAATATAGTGATGAAGACACAAGTAGCTAACCGAAACGAATCCATCGATTCAGAGCATGATCATGACCTGCAGTTACTGTATGTGTGCCAGCTACAGCCAAGCCCTTAGGCTGTCAAAGCAATCCCTTCTGACAGCAATCTTTCTGTAACTCCATACGTTTGAACAGCAACTAAACCATCGACAGAACTTTCACTCAGTCACACCATCGAACACCGCTAGGCCTTTACCATCGCACGGCCGTATCAATCCCCTTAGCCTCCACTTTAGAAGTCTGAGACTCCATCTTAGACACTTTAGCGATTCCCTTGAGCCTTTCTTTAACCACACGCTTAATACACGCGCCTTAGCAATATCCTCGCCATTAAGCATCATCTTAGCCAACGCAGGCTTTGTCAGTGATCAACGCCTTTAGTCATCGCCATTATCAGCCAAAGCCAATCGCGTTATTGGCCCGTAACCACCACCTTAGCAACCGGTGTCACACTAATTCGAAACTCGAGGGAAAACAAAATATTTCCTCGAATTGTTCACGAGTTGTTTTACTACCAAACCTCACGGGAAAAATATTCGGACCGAGAAAATTTGTATTCAAGAAGTTTAGCTGTTTCTGTATTTACAAGAAATTAGTAGCAAAAATCTCCATCTGAATTTAGATAAAATTGAACAAGAAATTAGTATTCACAATCATTTACATGATACAC
>JAHLJT010007419.1:0-69323 GCA_031308135.1 Acheta domesticus
AGAGAATAAGGGGAAATGCACGCGGGACGAGTAACCTGCCCCCCACAACAGAGAATGCTGAGAGTTCACGATGAATAAGGAAGAGAGACAGAGGGCGACCCGACGACCACCCAACGCCACACCACTGCGGCGCGAGCGGGAGGCGCGCGGGAAGACGCCAGGGCACGCCTCCCAGCTGAGTCTGCCCCTGCATCTGGCCAATCACACACGCGGAGTGCGTCGCCTGCGCCTCCCCAGGAAGCGACCCGCCAGCACATTGAGGGAGGCTCTACTAGACCAGACTCCGAACCCGGTCCACTGCGGCGGCCCACAGGCCCCCGAGCGCGGCGCACGAATGAGTGGCCGGAAACCCTCATCTCTGCATTCAATGAAATCTGCCTTGCCCTGAAGAGTGGCGAAAGCACCGAGCCCGTTGCGTTAGAAGATATATACGAGAGATGCGTGACGGGCCTTCAGGAGGCAGTAATATAAAGACGCGACCAGTGACAGTGGCGCCAGATGAGGCGCGGCCGCGAAAGCTCGCCGCGAGACCGCCTCCAGCTGCCGACAAGCAACGATTACGTACTACGTACATGAATCAGCGGCGCCGGGCAATGCGCTGGATCACAGGAAAGGAAGGGGAGAGGAGCCAGATCCAGCTAGAAGAAATTGAAGAGCACTTCCGGTGCGAGACAGATGCGAATCGAAACCCCTCAGCCTACGACGGGTCCGTCTTTCCCCATATCACGGGCCGGGAGCCTCTCGACTGCGGCGAATTCTCGGCCCGTGAAGTACAGCGGCGACTCATGAACGACGAGAATACCGCCCCGGGGGAAGACCGCTTAACCTACAAACATATTAGGGCAACGGACCCAGAGGTGAAGTTAACCACAGCTCTAATGAACTTAATACGGAAAGCAGGACGAATCCCGCAGGCCTGGTGGCGGTCGCAGACCGTCCTGATATATAAGAAAGGCGAGCTAGACAACATTAAGATTGCCCTCGGACCCACACTTTGAAATTATATACAGGGCTGTGGGCATCACGCTTAAACAAGTGGGTCGAAAAGAACGGAGCCCTGTCAAAGGCCCAAAAAGGTTTCCACCCCTTCGATGGCGTGCTGGAGCACAACTACACGCTCCTACGCCATATCGAGCGGGCCAGAGCCGGCAAAGAAGACATGGCTCTAGCACTTCTCGACCTACAAAACGCGTTTGGGTCTATGCCTCATAGAGCGCTGCAGGATGCCCTTCTTGCGATCGGGGCTGGGGAAGCATTCACCATTATCGTGACCGACGTATATAACACAACACGACAAGGGTGCTCACATCCCGCGGCCCGACTGGTGAAATCCCCATCACGCGCGGGATCCGGCAGGGGTGCCCACTTAGCGGGACCCTCTTCAACATCGTCATCGATGCGACCGTGCGAGCCGCGGAGCAGGCCGCGACCGGGCACGCGAAAGTCTTAGCCTATGCGGATGACCTCGCCCTAATCGCGAGCGGAGAACAGAAGCTACAGGCAATGACGGACGCGACGCAACGGGCCCTAAGAATGACAGACGTGAAAGTTAACCCCCACAAATGTGTCACCCTCGCCGTTCACCGAAGAAGACATGCGGTTGTAAGGCATCAAGATAGAAGGGCATTTATTACGAGCCCTTGGCGCGAATAATCGCACAGACTATCTGGGACGGCCAGTAGGCTTCTCCCTGGTGAAGGACTGGAAGGGTCTTTTTGAACAAGAAAGCATTGCTGGTAAGATAGCTGAGTCAGGGCTCTATGACTGGCAAAAGATCGACGCCCTGACTCAGTTCGTCTTGCCAGTGCTCACCTTCCCCCTCCGAATGGGAAGATACACGAGGAAGCAGCTGCTCACAATGGACAGCGCCCTGCGAGCGCATGTGAAAGACATCCTCTCCCTCCCAGAGCGCGCTTCCTCCTCCTTTCTCTATGGATACCGCGAGGACGGGGCGATCGGCCTCACGAAGGTGAGAGAGGAGGCCATTTTTGGGCGATAGATTCTGCCTTCAAAATTTTAACGAGCCCAGACATTAGCCTCAGAAATGCCGCCATGGAAGACCTCGCCGCGGAAGCAAGTCACTGTGCCAAATCACAACCTGCTCCAAACGTGAGTGCGGATTACCTTAACAACCGCCCCTTTCCCCGCAGATACGGCCTAGAGACTTTTTGGTCGCGCGCACGTAACGCCACGGGCAGAGTGGGAGTACAATGGGAGATAGGAGAGAACAACGGCACCCTCGTCCCCTCCCTCACCCTCCCCTCCTCTTACTGCCTCCCACGGGACTATCCTGTCACCCGGCTGGAGCCAGCGCCCCGCCGATGCAGAGGTCCATTGGCGGCAAAGGCCGCGACCCCACTGCCACCGAGGATGACACCCCAGAAGCCGCCGGGGGCAACGCCCCGGAGCTGACGTCGAACGGGCAGAGCGGAGGAGTAGGCGCCGCCGCGCCACCAACACCGGCCGTGCAGGACGGCGTGCGGGCCGATTGGACCGCCGCCCAGATGCAGCCACAGGACGCCGCTCCAAACGCCGACGCCGAGAGTGGTAGCCAGGACTTACACAGGGTAGAGCTGGCCGCCACTCAGCGAGTCGACGCCGACGGCATCCCAGTACTGGCCGCAATTAACCGAACCAACGGCCTGAGAGCTTCGTCCGCGCAGCCAGCTTCCGTGCGCAGCGACGAGCCACGTGGCCCCGGCGTCGTCCTGGCGCCTCCACCCTCAGTTGTGCCAGCGGCTAGAAGGGGCACCCCGGAGCAGAGATCGGGCCCTCCACGACCGGACCCGGGCGCCCAGCAGGAGCAGCCGCCGGACACTCGGGACCCTAACAACTGCCAGGCACGCATGGAGGACAACAGTGCGGAGGTGGTCACCATCGGGCCCTCGGGGTGGTCGTCATTGGTGAGGCGTCTACGAGATTTATTTCAGAAGGCGCACTCGCGCGATGGCAATCCCAAAAGGCCCAAGGGATCTACGCGGGCGCTCTGGCGGGGGTGGGCAAGGAGTCAGGTTTCTTCACGCGGACCGGGGAGCACATGAGAATACCTGTATACAAGTTTCTCTTCCCGGCCTGCCTCAACTCTGCTCCCGCCTTAAACCACTGCCCTGGTAACAAGAACAAGGCTTGCCGGAAGGGCTGTACCCGCCCAGACGGCACAGCCGCGTTCGAAACCATAGGACATGTGACCAAAGAGTGCCGATTCAATTCGGCGCTGTGGCACGCTCGCCACAACATCTGCGAGCATTACAAAGAGGCCGCAGTGGCGAGCGGATGGAAGGTCCTTAAGGAAAACCAGGTAGTGGTGGATAGTGAGCGCCCGGATCTCGTTCTCGCGCGGGGGTCTACACCCCATCATCGTAGATGCAACGGTAGTAGCGGCGCGCGCCGGTAAGCTGCAGGAGAGATACGAGGAAAAGAAGAGTAAGTACAGTGCCTCCCGCGCAGCTCTCCTCAGCGCCGGCTACGCCTCCGCCGAAATGATACCGCTGGTGGTGTGTGCTCTGGGCGAATGGTACCCCGGAAGCGACATGCGCTCCTAAAGGTCTCGAATGGCTATCAGCTGAAAAAACTAAGACAGCGTATCATAGCAGAAACCATCACTGGGAGCGCGGCGTGCTACTTCGCCCACACAGCCAGGCCCTACCTCGCCCCGCGCGAGTACAGAGAGATTATTGACAAGATCTGTGCCCACCGCCCTCACCGCACCAACGGCAGCAGCAGCAGCAGTACCGGCGATGCACTCGCGTCACAGGCGCCACACTGGTCCCTCACGGACTAGAACTTTTTTCCTTAACATTTAAACTTTTTCTTTAGCTCTTAACTCTTCTCTCTCTCTCTCTCTCTCTCTCTTCTTGAACCTTTAACTTTTTGTTATTTTTTTAATATTTCTCTTTAATTGTTAACTATTGTATTAGAAATTGTATTTGAAAAAGTCTGAATAAAAATTTCCTACACTTCAAAGTACGATTCATTGAGTATTGAAGAAATTGTAAGTTTTGACCTCGTCTGAGTGTAAGGAGAGCGATTTCCTTACAACTTTCTACGCCCGCGTGTTACAAGATTTTCCCAGGATTGCCCGCAAAAAGCGTTGCTTCATGGATCATACTGCTTTCATAATTTCAACACCAACTTCACGCGAATAAAATTAACTTTCAGTGCAATCGACACGCGCGTTTTACTTAGCCGCGACCTGGCGAGAAGATCCGTTGTAACACCGCTCAGCCTCTCTGATTTTCAAACAATAAAATCTGTTCGCGTCTTAAACAGAACTGCGTTCGCTTCTCAGAATTAGCTACAATCCACTATGCTTCTACCCAACCTTTCTGCCCCCTTTCTGCCCAGAAGGTGCCACAATTTTTCGGTCATGTTTGGAAGCATTTGACAGTTAAAATCTCCTTTCAAAGAGCTTGTCTTCCAAAAACCTAAAAAATGGCTCTCCTCGCTCTGTTGTAAATTAGCGCAAGGATTTTGGAAAAATCTCTAGCGCCCCACGTTTGAAATGTACGTTCTGCGCTGTTAATTAGCGCCAAATATTGTTGAAAAATAATTGAAATCCACGAACAGCGTGAAATTTGAATCATTTTGGCTACTCATGTGCCAACAACCCCTCCCCACAAAAGTGCCGATGCCGAGAAGGCGACCTTCCCCAAAGGCAACAGTTGCAAGCGTTTCTACAGGAAATCTCTTACACTTAATTGAAAATCACATGTCTGAAGGTATATTTTTATACTCAAAATACTATCAAAACCTTAACGAATGTTACATCATTGCAGTCATCTATTTATGATCTATCTATTGCAAGTGAGAAAAATACATGATTCCATTTAAAAATCAAAGATGATTAAAGTTTCTCGAAAACTAAAAATATCTCTACTTGTACGCATGTATGCACATTACTTGTCCCATGATTCTGCATTGTTGAGAGAAAACGGCATTTCGATACCGGGAACCATTTAGAAGTTATAGGGGGCGGCCCATAGTTGGTGGGACTCCTGTTTAGGGTGACTCTTATACATAGCAGGATGACCTTTAGCTATAAGAAAAATTTCCTGAAAGTTAAAAATTTGTTGCTCTCAACCGCTAGTCCTGTTTCAGTCGACAAGAAAATTATCTCTGCAAAATACGAGTACAATAGGACAATTTCTAGTCGACCCCCAAACGCGTTGAAGTTGGGACATCGTATACAAAACAAATAATCCCAATAAAAAGCAGTGACCTATTCCCTCCCTAGCTCAACTTCTTTTTTCACATTTTTGTGGCTCATTCACACAATCTCAAAAATTGTTTAAAACATTGTTTAAAACAAAATCAAATTAATCACGAGTTTATTCAACAATTTCCGAAATATCATGAATATTGAAGAAATATTATTTGTTTCTTTTTTTACATTTTCGCCTCACGAAGTTCTTCGTAAGAAGAGAAAGTTTTGTAATCGACGGAAAACGACGTATTTTCGGCAGAAAAACTCTTATTGTTGCGCTGTGGTAACGAATAAGTGGATAAATTCTGTTGTTAAATTTAGAAAAAATCCTCTAACACCTGATGTAGCCAGAATCCATGTTTTAATAATGCTCACTTCTCTAAGAGAAACCAATGTTTGTTTACAGGAGATTTCTGAAGAATCCAGGGGCGTGCGGTGATTACTTTGTATACCCCAGTTGCTAGCGGCCAACCAGCTTCCCTCCTACATCCCTGTACTCCAATTGTTTTGTTTCCTGCTGTAATTATGCCAAGTGTGGTATTGCTCTACCTTTTTCAATTATCTGATTCTATTCGAGTAACTGCCTCGTTGAAAACAGTCTCCTCAAAATATCGTCAACTATACGCTTACTGAAAGACATACTACACGCAATTATTCCTAAATACCCATTAGATCTGAAAAAGCACTATGCAAATTTACTACAAATCCTCACGAAATAGGGTAAACACGACAATACGTCACAAACACTACAATGGATTACCACTGCGTCACGCGCTGCCGTGCCACGCACGCCGACGCACACTGATTCTCTTAGAAGAGTACGCTGTGCTTTTCAAAAGTTCGGGGATTCTAATGGTCTGATCATTTTCAACTTTCTCCCCGCCAGTAGCCCTGGCGAGGCGGTCGTTTATTGACTTGAGGGGGTTACATGCGCCGCAGCTCTATGGCTTGTGCGGCATAGAAGAGAGCAGCTTATTAACTAACTTAACCTATGGATGAAACCGGCACTTTGGTCGGCAACCTAAGATTTAATTTTTTGGGTAATGTTCTTTGTCTTTGCTTTCTTGTTTGCTGCTTGTTTGCTTCATATTTTCGCACGCCGCGTCTGGGCAGGGCAGGTCGCGGTCGGTAGCCGGTCCGTCCGTGAAGCCTCCACATGTCTCACTGCGGTGAAAGGCCGCACCCAGGCGAGTGCAAACAAAACCCGGCAAGGGACACATCTGCACTGTGGGGTGGGTGGGTGGGTGTCCATTAGGCGCGCGAACCTCTAGCTTCTTGCGTGAGCGAAGAAGGGTCGTCAGAGACAAGTCAAAAACATTATTATTTTGCACTTTTGAAAAAATAAAAAATATAGAGCAATATGGCGTTTATGTCATCTCATTGAGTACATTTAGCACAACCCCTATCAAAAGTTTAAAGAAATACCTTTTAACCTTTTTCGAGAAAATCTTGTTTTGTAATTTTTTAAACCGCATATATTGCACAAAATATTGCGCGAAAACGAATAAACATTTCAAAAAATATACATGATCTTAAAGAAAGAATCCACTATGGAGGACATATTTTGTTGGAAAGTAACTTTTGACTGAAACATATTCAACCATGCCAGATATTGAAATACGTTTGTAGAGAGAACGAGCACAATCGAACCAAACCAAGAACATGAAAAATACACATCATATGCTAATTTATTACAACAAACACAAATTAATTGCCGTCGCCGTTTATGAAAAAAAATTGTTAAATCTGAAGCATATTCAACCAAGCTACAAATTCAAAAACGTTTATAGAGAAAACTAACAAGCACAATCAAACCAAACCAAGAACATAAATAATACACATTATAAACTATTGTTTACCACAAACACGAATTAATTTCCATTGCCGTTTAGGAAAAAAAATTTGTTAAATCTCAAGCATATTCAACCAAGCCACAAATTCAAATACATTTATAGAAAAAACTAACAAGCACATTCAATCCAACACCAAGAACATGATTAATACACATTATATACTAATTATTTACCACTACTCGAATTAAGTGCCGTTGCCGTTTATGGAAAAATAATAGTTAAGCAACTGAAACATATTCAACCATGCCAGATATTCAAAATGTTTGTAGAACCACGAGCACAACGAGCACATCGAACCAAACAAAGAACATAATTAATACACATTATATACTATTTTTATAACAAACCACAAATTAATTGCCGTTGCGTTTATGAGAAAAAAAATGTGTTAAAAACTGAAAAATATTCAACCATCCAGATATTCAAATACGTTTGTAGACAGAAACCAACGAGCACAATCGAAACCAAACCAAGAACATAATTAATACACATTATATACAAACTTTTTATAATAAACACAAATTAATTGCCGTTGCTGTTTATGAGAAAAAAAATTGTTAAAAACTGAAACATTCGCGTCAAGCCAGCTCACACCCGTTTTCCACCCTGAAGATACGTGGCAATTAATTCGAAAATGTGGCAACTAATTGGTAATTAATTAGCAATAAATCATTAGACATGTTTCATTCCGGTGAGCTGACATGGCTGTTCCAGCTCGGCGCACCTCTCTTGTTGGTCGTCTGGATGTCGCCCCAAAGAAACCAACCTGGGCTGCCACGTCGTTTTCCAATCTTCACTCGGCTGGCTGGACCCGATGTCATCTACTTGATGCTTCTGCGTTCCTTCTAACATCTATATGTAACTATCATCTGCAGCTACCCTGGCATCTAGAGATACTTTTTCCTAAAACTGCGCAACAGATACTCGCGAACTTAACAAATCGAAAAAACAAATAAAATATCTGCTAGCTAAGTATTCGTTGCTAATCCTATTTGTAAATTAATTTGTTCCCCTACGGCACTGCGGACATAATTTGTAGTGTCTATCTTGTTTATGTTCAATTAACGTCTTAATTACAGTTCTTCAATTAAAGTTTATGATAAATGCCACGAACTAGATTATTTTTGCCAAATAAAGTTTTTTCGTCAATAATTAATGTGAACAGTTCCACCCGAATTGATTCAGTTAATTAATGTCACACGGCAATGTTCTGACAAATATTGCGCAGCTGTATTACAGCATAACGTAACTATCAAACGAAATCGAAGTTATCTTCCGAGTACTTATCAGACGATGTGTTCACCTCGGAGTCTAAATCAAGAGAGAGCTCCTTTCACACCATGGCCTACGAAAGTGACGTCCCAATTATTTTCTCCTCCTGCTCAAAATCAACAATCCCATGGCAACGTTTACCGTCACCATACACCGAGAGGTTCTGGCGTTTACCGTCGAATGTTTGACCTGTCATTTTGTATATCACAATATATTGCCCAATTCTGTTTAACATATTAATCTTTTCCCAGTTTTCTTTACTATACATTCTATATAATCTTTAAAATTTAATTTACTATCATAATTACTCCCAAATATTTCATTTTGTATACCCGTTGTGTTTCCTTTAAATCAGTTGTGAATAATTTTGTTTCTCTTTCTTCTATGTTTCTTCCACTATGTACAGTAGAACTCCAATTATCCGAATTAATGGGGACCGGGACCCATTCGGATAATCAAATATTCGGATAATCGGATTTTTTTTTTAAATTGCCATTGGAGAGAATAAAAGCTACGTTTTGATATTGCACTATTTTTTTATTGAATTAAATGAAAGAAACATGAAATTTTCACATGTTTTAAATATAAATAAAATGTACTTATGTACAAGTTTAGAAATAAAAATCATTGTTTTTTAAACATCTCCGTTAATGTAAGCTGTTTTGCGGTCTTCAACCGTTTTCGGGCAGCCAGGTCACGCATTCGCTTGACGGTGAGCAGTTGCAAGTGGTCACACTCGGGCTGACGCTCCATCAGCTCCGTAAAGTTACAATCGCAAAGTTGTCAAAAAATTTGAAATTAATCTCCAAATTTGTCGCTTTTTTGTTGCTAATTTTTTACGCAAAACAAAAATTTGTCGCTCTTCATTTGACACTGCTATAACAAATGCTGCTAACTTGATATCAAGTTAGCATCGCAAAAACAAGAAAACCAAGAAACTACACAGATAAATTAAAAATTAATTACATGGGAATTTGTCGCTTTTTTGTCGCTCAAAACTTACCATAAAACAAATTTTGTTACTCTTCAAACAAAGCCAGAAATGTAATTTCCCAAAAACGCTGTTTTTCAACGCAATGTCAGGAAAACCAAGAAATAACAATAATAAGTAAAAAATATTTACATGGGAATTTGTCGCTAATTTGTCGCTCGAAACCTACCATAAAAGAAATTCTTTTACTCTTTAAACAATATGCTAGAAATGGAAGTTTTCCAAAACGCGATGCTAAGTTGATATCAACTTACAATCGCAATTTCAAGAAAACCAAGAAATAACAATAATAAGTAAAAAATAGTTACATGAGAATTTGTCGCTTTTTTGTCGCTCGAAACTTACCGTAAAATAAATTTTGTTACTCTTTAAACAATATGGCAGAAATAGAATTTTTCGCAAAACGGGATCTGATGTGTCGTCAAGTTAGAATCGCAATGTCAAGAAAACCGAGAAATAATTTAAATACACAAAAACATTTTACATCGGAATTTGTCGCTAATTTGTCGCTCGAAACCTACCGTAAAAGAAGTTTTGTTACTCTTTAAACAATATGCTAGAAATTGAATTTTTCGCTAACGCGGGTCCAGTATGTGGTCAAGTTAGATTCACAATCTCCAGAAAACCAAGAGAAATAACAATAATATGCAAAAAATAATTACATGAGAATTTGTCGCTTTTTTGTCGCTCGAAACCTACTGTAAAAGAAATTCTTTTACTCTTTAAACAACAAGGGAGTGGGATTTTCCCGGTGGAGGTAGGCAAGCTGTATACCTGGTGGTGAATTCTATGACCCTCCCTCTAGCCGAAACGGAAGGAGCGGATCAGGCACTAAGTGCCTTTACGGCATTCATTCATACACTAATATTTCTAAGACGCTCCAATGGACTTGTAAAGGATTGCTTCAGAAAAAGAAGACAGGAATATTCAATTCCTCAGCACATTACATAATTGAGAAAGTACAACAAGAAATTCGAAGTATAATTTTAAAAAATCGCTTTACAGAAATGAACTCAAAAGCTAATTGAAGACTATGTTGCACATGAAAACAAAATATCTGTGTTACACATATCGGATATTTTTATTTTCTCGCATTAATACGTACTTAGAAAAGACAAATGATTGTGATGGGGCAGCGTAAATCGGCGAATTTCCAACCCAAAAACTCTTGTGACCGTCGAGACCACGAGTTTAAAGAGAAAGGCACGCGCCTGCGTGTTTGGCGTCGAAAGAAAATTGTATTGACAAGAACAGTGAATTCTTCGTAAATTGTTTAAAAGTAAAATAAGCTTGCCAAATGAAGTATACATTCAGATAGATTTTATAATACACTTTCCTTGTTTTAGTATCACAACAAATATGCTGCAGAATGTACACAGTTTTTCTTGCTGTTGTAAATATATATTAATAAATTAATAATTCCAGATTAATAGAACAAATGTTTGTTGTTGTTATTATTACTATTATTATTAATATTATTCTTCTAATTCACAGATAGATGGACGGGCGTATTAAAAAAAACACTTTTTCGGTATCAGGAAGCTCCAAAACCTGTATTTCCGTTTAGATCTCGAAATTGATATTCCGCAGCATCATTTTCTGTATTCTACGTATAATACTCCGCATACACATACATACGTATTCAAGAAAGTAAAAAACGTATTAAGGACCCGCATCTCGTGAAATCTCAGCATACGATATGTTAGAGAAAGTAAATTACTACATATTGTAATAGGATTTGTTCACTTTTTCCGAATCAGGGACACAAAACGAGTTTTTTGTGTCGAAAAATTCCCGTTTTTTGTGGCGGAATTACATAACTTTCTTTATATTACGCATTTTAAATTGGATAGTTTTACTTGGTAAGTTCTCTTCGTGAAGTACGCACAGAAAATAATACTCGGTAGATGTATTAGATTTCCAGTTACAGGATCTCCGTTTCATCATTCTACACAACGTCTTCTTCTCTTTTATTAAGGTTAATACCTGTTTTTCTTCATACAATACTTTACCGTCAGGATGATTCAGGAAATGTGGAAATCCAACGTACACAACGTAATGTTTGAAATTAATAAACTTTTATAAATAAGAGTGTTTCTGCGGAAAATTCTACGTTTTCCGGTGCACGATTGCATAACTTTCTCTTCTTACGATGAACTTCGTAAGGAGAACAAAACAAAACCAACGAATGAATCCTTCATCGCATGCCAGAATCTTCGAGATCTGGAAATTTCAAATTTTATTTAATGTTTCCAATGGCAGTCTCGATTTGCAATTATTGGACATTTTAGACCAGTAACAAAACATCAACGACCATAAATAATTTTAGTTATACCAAAACCATTGGCGAAGTATCTACGAGTATAATTCCATTTGCAAAGCTTTGGTAATACCTGCCCCAGGCAAAATAGCCAAGACCCGCCGGGTATTTAACCCTCGGGCAGGCTTTGGAAAAACCAGCAAGACTGTTACAGCCGGACGCTATAAGGGAGAGGGGGCTCGCCTGACTTGACCACATATTGGACCCGCGCTAGCGAAAAATTCAATTTCTAGCATGTTGTTTAAAGAGTAACAAAATTTCTTTTACGGTAGGTTTCGAGCGACAAATTAGCGACAATTCCGATGTAAAAAGTTTTTGTGCATTTAGATTATTTCTCGGTTTTCTTGAGATTGCGATTCTAACTTGACGACACATCAGATCCCGTTTTGCGAAAAATTCTATTTCTGACATATTGTTTAAAGAGTAACAAAATTTTTTTACGGTAAGTTTCGAGCGACAAAAAAGCGACAAATTCTCATGTAATTATTTTTTACTTATTATTGTTATTTCTTGGTTTTCTTGAAATTGCGATTGTAGGTTGATATCAACTTAGCATCGCGTTTGGGAAAAATTCCATTTCTAGCATATTGTTTAAGAGTAAAAGAATTTCTTTTACGGTAGGTTTCGAGCGACAAAATAGCGACAAATTCTCATGTAAATATTTTTATTTATTATTGTTATTTCTCAGTTTTCCTGACATTGCGTTGGAAAACAGCGTTTTTGGGAATTACATTTCTGGCTTTGTTTGATGAGTAACAAATTTGTTTTATGGTAAGTTTTGAGCGACAAAAAAGCGACAAATTCCCATGTAATTATTTTTTACTTATTATTGTTATTTCTCGGTTTTCTGGAGATTGTGAATCTAACTTGACCACATACTGGACCCGCGTTAGCAAAAAATTCAATTTCTAGCATATTGTTTAAAGAGTAACAAAACTTATTTTACGGTAGGTTTCGAGCGACAAATTAGCGACAAATTCCGATGTAAAAAGTTTTTGTGTATTTAGATTATTTCTCAGTTTTCTTGAGATTGCGATTCTAACTTGACGACACATCAGATCCCGTTTTGCGAAAAATTCTATTTCTGGCATATTGTTTAAAGAGTAACAAAATTCTTTTACGGTAAGTTTCGAGCGACAAAAAAGCGACAAATTCTCATGTAACTATTTTTTACTTATTATTGTTATTTCTTGGTTTTCTTGAAATTGCGATTGTAAGTTGATATCAACTTAGCATCGCGTTTTGGAAACTTCCTTTCTAGCATATTGTTTAAAGAGTAAAAGAATTTCTTTTACGGTAGGTTTCGAGCGACAAATTAGCGACAAATTCCCATGTAAATATTTTTTACTTATTATTGTTATTTCTTGGTTTTCCTGACATTGCGTTGAAAAACAGCGTTTTGGGAAATTACATTTCTGGCTTTGTTTGAAGAGTAACAAAATTTGTTTTTATGGTAAGTTTTGAGCGACAAAAAAGCGACAAATTCCCATGTAATTAATTTTTAATTTATCTGTGTAGTTTCTTGGTTTTCTTGTTTTTGCGATGCTAACTTGATATCAAGTTAGCAGCATTTGTTATAGCAGTGTCAAATGAAGAGCGACAAATTTTTGTTTTGCGTAACAAATTAGCAACAAAAAAGCGACAAATTTGGAGATTAATTTCAAATTTTTTTGACAACTTTGCGATTGTAACTTTACGGAGCTCGCTCCATCCACTTCAAAGCAGTCTCGAGGCCGGCAAATGCTTCACTAGCTGATGGTCCAGCGTCTACTTCAACATCAGCAGAAAGTTCTTCTTCCACTTCCACTTCAACATCTTCTCTCACACTTACAACAATTTCATCGTCATTGAGAATTTGAAAACCAGGGTCAGACGTGTCACAAACCATCCACTCTCCTACATCTTCAGCACTTACTTCTGTACAACCAGGAATTTTTACAATCATTTTTCTTATTTCCTCTAGTGACAACGCATCTTCATCATCATCATCCTCTCCATATTCTTGTTTCTCATTTTCTTCAGATTCTTTTTTTTTGTTCTTCTCAGACGGTAGGCCTTTCAGTTTATTCCACGCACGTCTTAGCGTCACTGCCGTAACCAAACTCCAAGCTTCCGCTACCATGTAACAGCAGTCCTTTAAATTTATTTTGCTATGATTTGCCAAAACCAATTCTTCATCTTCAGCACCTTCGATCAGCAGTTTTCTCAGGCAGTTGCCTTCTGTAATGGCGCTTCATTGTTTCAATAACAGACTGGTCCATGGGTTGCAGCAAACTTGTAACATTGGGAGGCAAAAACGTCGTTTTAAACTGCCCATTCTCTCTTTCCAACAGTTCTGCTGTAGGATGAGTGGGTGCGTTATCAACAATTAAAAGCACCTTACTGCCTTCTTTTCCCACCGATTTTTGGTGCCTTTTCACTTCAGGAATAAACACTTCATCATACCATTCGGTAAACAAAGCTGCAGTCATCCAGGCCTTGGTTGACTTTTGTAGAAGAGTGGAAGTTTTTTTACGTTTTTAAATGCTCTTGGATTTCTTGATTTTCCTATCAAAAGAAGTGGCAGTTTATGATTTCCAGTGGAGTTGGCACAGTTAAGCACTGTAACACGTTCTTTACTGACCTTATGTCCAGGGGCACTAGATTCCCTTTTAGAAGCCAAAGTGGTTTTTGGTAATGCTTTCCAAACAAGGCCAGTTTCATCGGCATTATAAACAAACTCCGGATCATAGGATTCTGATGCAGTTTTTAAATTTTTCAATAAAATTTTCAGCAGCTGCAGAGTCTGCTGAAAGCTTCTCACCAGCCAAATCTAACTCGCGTACACCATGCCTGAATTTAAAATTCCTTAGCCAGCCGTTACTAGCCTTAAAAGATGAATAACCAAGCTTTTCTGCTAAGATTTTGGCTTTTTCACAAAGGATTGGACCTGAAATCGGATTTCCCATAGAACGTTGCTGCAAAAACCATTTAAACACGGCATCTTCCAAATTTTTGTTGGTTGCTGTCTTCATTGTTTTCCTGGAGGAACTTCCATCTTCATTTTCAAGCACTGAAACAAAGTTTAAAAGTGTTGGCTTACGTGAGAAATTGTTGCTTGTCCAACACCATAAATCTCAGACAACTTCTTACCTGTCACACCTTTATCGAGTTGCTCTATAATTTTCAGTTTGTCCGCTAACGATAGCACAACACGTTTTCGAAGCCATGGTACAAAAAACAATACAGTATTGTACACGCACAAACAAAAGTAAGCCGTAGCGAAAGAGTAGCGTCCTCGAGCAAGGTCAATAGCACACTGGCTAATCAAAACAAACAATGACAGGTGCGCCGTGACTGCAATGCGCCGGAACTTGTCTTAACTTTGCCGTTGTGCCTACACTGACTTCGCGGGGGGAAGTCAGTGTAGGCACAACGGCAAGTTAAGACAAGTCAAGTCAAGACTTGACGCGCAAACACTGGCTTCGCGGGGGAAGAATAATAGCGCACTTAGACTTTTTTTGGACAATTTTTTGTGATTCGGATAATCGGCGATTCGGATAGTCGGAGTTCGGATAATTGGAGTTCTACTGTAAAATCATAAATTTAGTCTTTTCTACATTCATTATTAATTTATTTACCCTTAACCATTCTTGTACTCCAATAAATACACTCTGCAGTTAAATTCAATTTCCGCTTCTGTTTCTCCAATTGCGTACAATAACGTATCGTCAGCAAATAACTGAATTTACAATCATTCTCAAATAATTTATCATATACTTGATTAAGTCATTTATGTACATTATAAACAATATTGGTCTCAAAACTGACCCTTGCGGAACACCTAAATCTACGCTAATTTCCTCTGATATAATATTATTGTATTTTACTTTTTGCTTTCTATTTACAAGATACGAAATAAACCACTTTTGAACGTCACCTTTGATACCGTATTTGTACATTTTCTCAGTCAGCATTGACCTGTCAATAGTTTCAAAATGCTCCCTTGAGATCCAAGAAGATAATTTCGGCTTTCTTTCCTGTATCAATATTAATTTTCTATTCGTCTAAGATTGCTTGTATGCAGTTTCACAGGATTGTTTTTCTCTGAATCCTGATTGTTCATTTCTTATAATTTTGTTTGTTTCAATATATTCGTTTAACTTTCGTTTAACTGCTTCTTTACTATTTCTTCTAATATTTTTTCATACGTGGGTAGTTTATTTATTGGCCTAAATTCAGCTTCACTCTTTGTGTTTGTCACTTTTGGAATTGGTATTACGGTGGAAGTTTTCCATGATTTCGGAAAGATTTCTTTTTCTAATTAATTATTTATTATTTTCAAAAATACTGCTTCAAATATTTCATAATTTTCCTTTAACATTTTTGTCGTAATACCTTCGTCGGTTCCTTTTTTGTTTGTTATTCCAAAGATAATTTTACGCAATTCTTCCTTTTCTGATCAATTTAAATGTATTAAATTCACCGTCACACCATTTTTCATTTTGCTTGTAAATATTATAATTCCCTGCATCAGCATTTTGTACTAATATTTAAATGCTACTTACGAAATAGTTTTTGAATTTGTAGCTATATTTTCTTTACTAATTTCATCAAATACAGTATTGTAACCGCTCACGTCGTTACATTACGAAAATATAATTTTTTTTTCGTAGATATGTCTCTCGTTATCTAGAGATCATGAAGTTGCTAGGTAAACCGACAGAGAACGCTAGGAGACGGAAGAAAATTCTTTCCGATAAGAATCCGGAAGTAGTTCAAAAGACAGCTACGAGAAGCGCTCGTAACTCATATTTTAAGTCGAGATAACGAAATCAGACACTGGAACGACTAGACTGACCAATCAGAATTTAGTAGGCAAAAATTGCTGAATTTTAAGCTAGAGAAGAGAGATTCTGCCATTTTGCTACTAACGAGTGTATGGAACGTTACCCGGAGAGAACCATTGGAATAACGGATCACGCTACTCTAGGAAATCATCGTTTATTGAAGCTTTTAGAATAAGGTAATATATTCAATTAATATGATAACTTATTCTAGAGAATAAAAATGAATTATATATAAAATATGAGTGTATTTAAAGAAGAACTTTTAGGAATGAATAGCAAGATTTATACTATGTTCGAAACTACGAGTCGAAAACGAGTATAAACCTGTAAAGGTAAATAAATTAAAATAGAAATATTATTATGAATATATGATTTATTTCAGCTTTAATGAGAACGCTTGGACTTATTTGAACCTAATACGATCAACGCTACATTCGACGAAATAGCAACGTCCACAGAAGTGACGAAAACGTAAGGAAAGCAGCCATAATGTGGGAACCTATATTGGACGACACCAGAGGCCACATAGGAAGGAGGATTTCATTTATTCGGTCGCAGCCTAGAAGAGCAGCGCAACCGATGGAAATTCTTCGTATTCAATTGTAGCTACGGACGACCTCGGGAAAACGTCGAGACATCGAGCGGCGCGGGAGACCTTGAGTCCGTCTGATTCATTCCAAGTTATAGATAGAGTCGCTGGTCAGATTGCAGAACTTTTGATTACATTATTTTAAGAGGTTATTGACTGTAACTTTACTCGTCTACTGTCGTGAGCATTAAAAAGACGTGTCCGAATGCCAGCTAAGTAACACAGTATCGTTACTGAATTCAGATACTCAAAAAGCATTAATGTGAAATTAGAAGTGTATTTTTTCTGTGTTTAATCTGCAACTAGATTTATGTCAAGTAACTATTAACACAATATAATATGTGAAATAATTGAAGGAAATTCTTGCCATGACAATAAGTTATTTGGTTGAGTAACGTATTATGGTTGAAGTAATAACAAAGTTATTTAACAGTAAACTTAAAATTTTGTTTACAAAGTGATCCCATAGAATCAAGTAAAGCTAATTTCGTTTGACTTCGATTAAACTAAATATCGTTTATCGGAAAGAGTTACATTTTTTTCGAACAAGTCAATTTATTTGTTCTGTGTAAGATGTTAGAACATTTAGTAGTGTAACATATTCTTTTTGTATAGTATAGTACTGGTATTATCGATTCGCATTGTATATGTATGTTATTTATGTGCATCGCATATTGTGTATGTATTGTTTTTATGTGTTTTACAGCTGATCAGTGTAATTGTATAGTACGGGAATTCTGTGAATTAAGGCTGATTGTTTAAACCATTTGAAGAAAGTAGTCAAAGAGTTGGCAGTAATTACGCTCAGATTTTCATGATAATTTTGTTATCAGTTTTACGAACCTGATTCTAGCAGAGTACTCTCAGACAGTTTCTAGTGTTCAATGTATTAATTCTTTGAAAATAATATATTTCTTTGATTATTTTTTTAAACATACGACAATCTTGTTCTTATTTATATCCAAGTGCGTACGTCTAGAACCCTATCCCTTGAAAAGGAAGTCAGTGGAGAACTTTCTTAGATGTGTGTGTTGTGGCTTATTATTTACTGGAGCCACGACAACGAGTAATAAGGGATCATTTACTCGAGTCACTCGTCTCCTCCCACGATTAAGGTAATTTTATCTGAATTGTTGGACAGGCTAAAATTTGACGACGAATTTTGACCAGGTGCTAGGTGATCGTTTGTTTCCCCACCTATCACGCCCCCACCAACATAGGGGGGAGGATTTACTCCTTTTTACTTTCCCGTATACGTACGTATACACGGAGTGATATACGTAGTATAGGGAAAGTTATGTAATGCTGCGCGAACAAATGGCCAATTTTCGGCGGAAAAAAATTAATTGCCGGGCCGTGAAAACGAATGAGTGGATAAAACCAGTTGCTAAATTAAGAAAAAAAAATCCTCTATCTCGTGGTGTGGTCAAAATACATGATTTGTTGCTTCTTTATACTTAAAAATCGATTGACGGCATTCCGTCTGTCCGTCTGTCCGTCTGTCCGTCTGTCCGTCTGTCCGTCTGTCCGTCTGTCCGTCTGTCCGTCTGTCCGTCTGTCCGTCCGTCCGTCCGTCCGTCCGTCCGTCCGTCCGTCTGTCCGTCCGTCTGTCCGTCCGTCTGTCCGTCCGTCTGTCCGTCCGTCTGTCTGTCCGTCTGTCTGTCCGTCTGTCTGTCCGTCTGTCTGTCCGTCTGTCTGTCCGTCTGTCTGTCCGTCTGTCTGTCCGTCTGTCTGTCCGTCTGTCTGTCCGTCTGTCTGTCCGTCTGTCTGTCCGTCTGTCTGTCCGTCTGTCTGTCCGTCTGTCTGTCCGTCTGTCTGTCCGTCTGTCTGTCCGTCTGTCTGTCCGTCTGTCTGTCCGTCTGTCTGTCCGTCTGTCTGTCCGTCTGTCTGTCCGTCTGTCTGTCCGTCTGTCTGTCCGTCTGTCTGTCCGTCTGTCTGTCCGTCTGTCTGTCCGTCTGTCTGTCCGTCTGTCTGTCCGTCTGTCTGTCCGTCTGTCTGTCCGTCTGTCTGTCCGTCTGTCTGTCCGTCTGTCCGTGTGTGGTCAACGCTAGCGCCTAAACCGTTCGGTCGATTTTCTTCAAAATTGATATTCCCCAGTCAATCTGATTCTAGTCGAAGCTTTGTGATTTTGAAAAAGATTCTTTAAAATTTGGGGGTACTTTATATGAAGCCCCCCGGGGTTTTCAACATTTTCTCAAAAACGGCTCCAAATTTTTTATTTAAATTTCTTGTATGAATAGAGGAAAATACACTTTTTAACATGGCATAGGTCCGATTTTTACGTACAGCTCTGAATTTTCGAAAATTGTGAAAGTTTGAATTTTTTTTCGGCGTCTTTCTCCAACTACAAAATTGAAGATAGAGATTTTTTCTTCAAATAAAATTTGTTCTGCATATTGGGTTCTTTAAAAAAGGTCATGTAAATGTTTTTCACAATTTTGGTAGTTTTCGTGCAATATTGCGTGCAATATGTGCAATTTTAAAAAATTACAAAAACAAAATTTTCTCAAAAACGGCTCAAAATTGTTTCTTTAAACTTTTGGTAGGGATAGTGGTAAATGTACTCTATCAATGACATAAAAGCCATTTTAGTCTATCGGTTGGTTTTTTCAAAAATTACCAAAATGTAAATTTTTTTACTTGTCTCTCACGTCGTTAATATTTACATTATCGGCGATTTTTTTACATTATTATGTTTACGAGTACATATGCTTTAAATAATGTCAAGTAAAGTTTCTTGAAAACACTACCGTTTTCTGTGAAAAGTAGCTCAAATTTCGGGATTTTCAGAAATGCTCAAACGTCATTTTCTCGTATATGGCTGCAATTTTTTTCTTGAAACTTTTGTAACGGATAGTGCTAATTACACTCATTAGTATAGCGTGAAGTTTATTTTGAGTTTTTTTGTTTTTTTCAAAAATTATGTAAATGTAAATTTTTTTGAAAGATCTCTCACATCTTTAATATGCACATTATCCGCAATTTGTAAAGATGATTATATTTGTGAGTGTAAGTGCTTCAAATAACTTCAAATAAAGTATTCTGAAAACTCAAAAATTTTCTGTGAAAATGAGCTTCAAATTTCGCATTTTTAGTAGTGCTAAAACGCCATTTTCTCTTAAACGGCACATAATTTTTAAAAGAAAATTGCCATTTACGGCTAGGTTTTTGTGTTCTTTAATATTGTAAAATTAATGTTTCTGTTCTACCAATAGGAAACCGAAAAATTAAGAAAATGACAAAAAAATGTACTTTTGGCGATGATAGATGGTAGCTGGCAAGAAAGAGTATGTGGCAATTCCGAATAGCTAGTGAAGACCCAGGAAAATAGAAAACTAATACGGGAAAGTCTGTGCCATTCTGTTTCTGTTTTTTGACAAATAAATAAATAAAATAAATACGGTCATGCTTAATTTTTCAAAATACGAGTAGTTTTTCTTTAATTTTGTGACAAACGTAATAGGCCGCTGTAAATTTACTGCGCTTCGGACTGCTGGATGCGTCGTAAATTAGAATGTGCAATTTTGTATATTATTTCTTTCTTCGTTTCTCACATTCGAACTTTGTTATAGACTTTTACATTAATATTTTAGAAATTATTTTGAAATATTTGAAATAAGTAAAAGTATTAATAGCTCTCAGAATAGCGACAATGCAGGGTCTGTAACAATGGGATTCTCTTTGCGCTCGCGAATATCTGTGAATTAGTGTCATTGTTGTGACCTAATAGATCTGTATGAAAAGGAGTTATAATTGTTTAATTTATGTTGATATTTGCAGGCAAATATTTAGTTTTGCACCAAATTTTGTACCATTTGTAGTGAGTAGAGAATTTGTTGCATGGTTTTAAAATACTCTTCCCTAATCATGGCCCAATGGAAGGCATATCTATATTTCCAGGGTATCAGGCTTCTTTTTCCAATACAGGGTTACAAAACTTTTGCATTCTATTTTTGTGAAGTTGTAGAATTCACATAGTTCTGACAATACTGCAATGGAAATAGTGAGTTCCAAGCGAAGATGTTAGTAGCGCATAAAGTGCAATATTACAGTACTACTTCGCTGTTTCCTCTAATACGGGAAAGTAAGTGCTGTTGTAGCACCACTAGTTAACATAGGAAGGAGGTGACAGTATCTTTAGTCATTATATCATAGTTTTTACCTCCAGTTAATTTCTTAGTTACCTTCCATAATTCTTTACTATTATTTTTGTGTTCATTCAATAATATTATTATAATTAAAGACCGGATTCCCGTGCAATTGCATCTTCGGTTTGCTAACTTAAAATTGGATTAAACATTGACAGAAATTTGAATAATGAAACGGACGTTATTTTAGTACTAGTTTTATTTTACAAGAAATTGCACGTTTTGGGGGGTTACTGTACGATATTGCACGTTTTAGGTAATGCTACCAGAAAATTGCTAATTTTGGCATTTACTTGACGAATTTGCATGATTCATATTTTTTTATTGATTAAAATATAATTTTTATATTATCAACTTGTTTTAATGTATCTTTTTAAAATATTTTATTTACGAAAAAGTTTTAATGACATAACCCAGTAATGCATTCGGGTGGTCTGTGAAACCGTGTAATATGTATTAATTCCGCATTTTGTTGCCCTGTGAACTGAGTATCTACACATTTCATGATGCCCATTGTCTAATTACAATTTCCGACAGTGAGCTACTGCAGCACGGAAATGCGATGTAACCACGAAGTAGGTCCGCGGCCCTTGGTGTCGACCGCTCAGCCAACGCTATGTTCGGGATCTATCTTCCCAATCGGATTATATATCCGTTGTGTCAATCAACACGAGACTGCATGCGTGAGTCACATTTGACCTTATGTTCCAGCGTGAAGCTTGGTGGCAAGCGCTCTGCGTTTCAAATTCATCAAAATTATCGGAACAGTTTATGCTTTGGGAAATCAAGAGAGAATAAACGCAGTTTTTGACCTCTTTTAGTTGCGTGCACACGTACGCCAGAGTGAGGCTCGGCACACAGACGAATGTAAATGTAGAACGGAACTTTCCCGGACTGAAACATTGATAGAAGTTATAGTACTTTCTCAGAAAATAATTCGGAAATATTGTGCCTGACGGCTTAGCTCATTGGTCAGCTTTCTCCTTTTCCATGACAGGACCCCGGGTTCGATTCCCGGTCGGGCAAGTTTATAGTGTGCGTTTTTCCTGCAATGTCCGAGTTTATGTTGCTTTGTGACGATGAGAAAACTCACTTCTCCGGGTCAGAAGTCTAGAATGTGGCTTTGGGATGTCTTAGTGCTAACCACACGCACCCCCTTAAGCCATGTCCGCAAGGCCGGAACGCTGCGGGAAGGCCATGGCCCGTACGCGTATAAGCAAACTGCACATGTATTCGGCACCGGGCTTCCCTGATTGCCTAGCGGGCGAGAAGCTCGAAACCGCGCGAAATTCGTATCTCTTTCTACAGAATCAACAGCGCGCGAGTGCACGTGTACTCGTCTACCTGTGTTCGTAGGTAAAGCGATCGACTTCGTTTTCGGGCGTATTTCTCTGACAGCTGTTATAATTGTCTTTACCTTTATGGGATGAATCCTAACAATCCAACGTGTTTGGTCAATAAGTACCTAAACTAATATATTGGTTTTATATAAATGCGAACTAGGAAAGTACATCATATTTTTTCCAAGCGAATTACAGCTATACAATTTTAATGGATAATGAAGAAGAAACTGTGATAAGAACTGCAATATGTTCGATTGAAGACATTTGGGTAGAGAAGTGTGCGAAGATCACCCAAACGAAATGGAATGTCAGATCATCAAAACCTTCAGGAAAATGATTTGTTTGTTCGTAAGTTGATAGAAATACATCTTATGTTCTAGTTTTATTATAGAGAGAGTAAAATTTGTCCTTTCACTTTCTGAAAAGTGATCCATAGCCATCATAGCACATACAGAAAAGTACAGTAGTAGGGGCGAAAAATAGAAGACTTTCTTAAATATTCTGGCTGTCTAGCTACATAGTCTGTGAAAATTAAACGTAACACTGCAGACACAAGAAGAAAAGATGCTTTTATTAAGATATTTTCAATTTGTATATTTGCATTGATTTTAAATTTGTTTACAGACATCTTGATACAGCTTCAAAACAAAACTTTGCCACACATAGTGTTAGTGAGCACGTGAACATTAATTTCGAGTTATAATATTTGTTCTAAAACTGATGTCCGCGATTCTCCAAGGAACTATGAAAGGATCAATTCATTAAAAAGTCGGGCTATTTGTGACTGTCATTATTTGCATCGTCCCCTAGAGGAATTCGAATTAGTTTCTCTGAAATTTGGTTTGGTAGTTTATGCTAGGGTTTTTATTTCATGGCGCGTGAGGGCCTGTCTTCTCGGTGGAACATATCACGGCATTTCTCGTCTTTCTCAGTCGTGCCGCTAGATGTCGCGCGATCGCAACCATATCTGGCAGTGCTTGTCATCATGCGACATCTGGCGGCACGACCGAGAAAGATGCGAAATGTCCTGAGATAATCCATCGTTAAGACAGGCCCTTTCTCTCCAAGAAATAAAAACCCAAGCATAGGCACACAGAAATAAAAACCCAAGGCAAGCACACAGTTCGCGTGTGCGAACAGGTTCGTATTCGTAGAAACGTCTCCCACGTTGACGTGCAATCAGGCGCTTCAGATTGCAAACATCCGGCGTATCAACTAACTCTTGGAGCTAAGCAAAGAATGAAACAGTGAGTTCGATTTATATATCCCCGAACACCATTCCTGCTATTTTTTTCAGCCCAGTGCAAGAAAATTTAGTGTATAAAAATTTATATTTTTTGTCTAGCAAACTAAACATCTTAAGAAGTATACAATTGACGTACACAAATACAAATCAATAATCAAATTTTCCTTTCAAAAATCCTATTTAGCAATTGTGAAATAATTTTAAATACTTAAGTTAGAAAACGTAAGTAAATATCCAAAATTTAGTATAAATGAATAAAAATGAAAAAAATGGTTAAATGTTAAATTTATACATCTATTAATTAAACAATTTATAATTAAATATTAACATTTTAATAATACATATTATTAATTATTAATATATAAATTAAACACCAGCCTAATAATCAATTAAAATAATTAATTTTTATTTTCAGATAGGATTGTGTGGGGTTATAACAATAAAGAAAATTTGTAACCACAATGCTAGAACTGCTAAAACAGTGGTTCCTGCCTGCTGATGAGGCTACAAGGGGAGCATTCCTTCAATATGTGTTTAAAATGGGAATGTGTATTGCAGAATCATGCAAATATCACGAGACCCTTCTTGAATATAATGAAGATTTTTTGTGAAGACGATTATGCCAGTGGTTGTACAAATTCAACAGAAAGAACTGTGTGCTACTGACATGATCATACATGACATGACATGACATGGGCCTAGGTCAAGTCTCATAGTCATTGTATATCATATTTACATTATTGCCTTTTTGCTGTTTGTTTTTTTTTCTTTTTGGTTATGTTCACTATGTAATGTAATTAATTCATTTCAATAGTATGAAATACATGATGATTAGATTATAGTTTTCTCTTTTTATGCACAAGAGCAGATTTAAAAAAATTTCAAGCACTAAAACCATTATAATAATGGCCTTCATAAATGTGTTCCAATTCATTTAGAAGCTACCAAAAAACTTTAAGAAATTAGTTGTTGGCAAAAACCATTGAGAAATTTGAAAAACCTATAACCCTTTCTATTACAACCTATTATTCCTTCTGAAATAGATAAAATTACATTCAATAAGATTATAATATATCATAATAATGTAAAAATGTTTACAAAATGTGAAGTGCAGTAGATATTTTAATAAAATTTTCAATTTGCAACCTAAGTTAATTTTAATTTAATTCTGCTCAAAACTGGAAATAATACTGAGAAAACTTTCGGTTTCTATCAATCCTTTCAGCCTCCTTTGTTTTTGCCACATTTACCCTCCCCTCTAACTTAACATTTTTTAATGGCGCATTATAAACGTTGAGACATGAACAGAATAAAATCCTTGATTCGTCTGAGTCAATGGGTAATTATAATAACACGTGTTTATTATTTAACAAAAACTATGATGCCTCCCTCCCAAAAAAATGATCGGCTGGTTCCGCCCCTGGTATAAATAGTAATAAGTTGAAAAGCATTTGTGCAGTTTAAAAAGTGACAAAACAGCGCTTAAAACGAACCTACAACACTTGAAATAAGAGAACGTAAACGGATTTCGCGCGGTTCCGCGCTCCGCACCTGCTAGCCAATCAGGGAAGCCCGGTGCCGAATACATGTGCAGTTTGCTTATATGCGGCCAGTACGCGGGCTGTCGGGCCAAGTACAAACATAATTGTAAATTGTAATGAAAACAATTAAGAACATTTCTTAAACTTAATTATTTTTGATTTCTGAACGTTTATTTGTATTATTCATTTTTTGTACTTACTTTTTTGTATTTTTATGTTAAATTAATTTTTGGTGTGCATAATATTTAAAATAAATATGGTTTGATTAAACTATATGTACAACCTTATAATAAAAACACAAAAATCATAATATTTCAATCGCCCGAAATATCACAACCCAAATATAAAATAAGTTGATAAATGGATTAACTAGTTTTTAGGCTACATGACACTGTTTTGCAAAATGTTGATCTTTTTATTGCATGTTTTTCCACGTTTTGGTGTTTTTATTGCAAGTTTTAGGGAGTTTCACTGCACGAAAATCCGGTCTTCAATCATAATATTCTTCTTTCTTTTTCTTAATTAATTTAACTACATTATTTCTTATCTTGTACTCTTCCTACTTGTCTGGTTCTCTCGTTATTTTAGCTGTTTTGTATACTTCATCTCCCTTTTTGCACAACATTTTTATTTCTTCGCAATAACATTTTCTTTCATTCCATTCTGTATGCACCTTCAACGTTTTAAATGGTGCCACTCATCTAAGGCTTTTACGACTGCTTTTACAAATTCCTCGCTTAACTCGTGTTTATTGTCACATAATTGTCTAATATTACATTCTAATATTTCTCTAAATTGATAATCTTTAAAATTTCTATAGTCACTTTATATTTTAATCCTTTCTCTTCGATTTGTACCTTTATATTTTAAATTTGACTTCACTATTACCCAGGCATGGTCGATAACTTTTTGTGTGTCTTGTACTTCTACATTTATGTTTACATTTGAGAAAACTAGATCAATGATTGACTATTACTATCCATTCTTGTTGGCTCTTTTACCAATTGGTTTAGTCCCAATGCTTTAAAACTATTTACTAACTTCTTCTTGACGCAACTTTCTCTCAGTACATTTATATTAAAATCTCCCATTATTATGCAATTATCAATTGTCAATATTTCTTCCACTTTGTAATATAGTCAATAAAGTCGCTCATAGATGCATTTGGAGAGTGATGGACAGCAACTACCGATCCTCTGTATTCTTTACACAAAATATCTAATTTAACCATCCAACAGTTACTTTCTATATAGTCTACTCTAACATCATTTTAATATCTGTTCTCACGAATACTATTACTCCCCCGTTCTTCGATTCTGTGAAGTACATCTGATATATCTATAGCCTTGTATTCCAATTTCCTCATCGTCTATATCTTCAGTTACTCGTGTCTCAGTGAACGCCATTAAGATAGGTTTATTTGGGGATTCATTTATGTATTTACTCATTTGATCGACATTTGCCAAAAGACTTTGTACATTTAGTGTTATGAATGCATTTTGTGTATTCTATGATTGCTACTCAGGAGTATAATCAATATTTTCCTCTTTTCATTTATTATTCTTATGTAAGTTGGACAATCTTTATCTATTGCTTCATGATCAGTCGAAATGTCCGTTAATTTTAGTCTTCTAACCTTGTCTTCACAATTCATGCATTTTTTTATGTAAGTTGCATTCTCTACTGTCATGATTACCAGCACATACATTGCATAAAATTTCTTTTTTACATCTTCACTAAAATGGTTAAAACCCCAACACTTGAAACATCTGACAACATTTACAAATTCGTATCCCGGACACTTCTCCCATACTAAGTTTAGAAGCTGGAGGGGAGGAGAGAGACTTGGTGCGAGCTCGCGAGTACCAGCCGCGGCAGATAAAGATAGGGAGTAGTCAGGGAGACGGGGCGGCTGCTCGCCGTGACAGAAGCTATTAGAGGCGGAGCGAGTGCCCACCGTATTTAGACGGGGCGAATGCTCCCGGAGTTCTGTCGAACGCAAAGTATTCCGTTACGAAATTCTCTCCGCTTACTCGCACTTCGTAGTACGACGCGTGGCAGTATTGAGCGCATCTGCTCGTAACGTGACGTGATCTCCATCCTATCGGGAAAATTACTACCCCATCAGTATCGCGCGAATCGGACACCTGTCGGCGGAAGCCGTGCTGAGCTGTCGTGGTTTCCTGACGTCACGCCTGGAAGGGGTGGCAGAACACAACCGCCCCCCGCAGACGGCTGTTCGAGCGTCCCTTCCGGGGCGAGTGAGGGCATTGACCGAAGAGAGTGAACTCTTCGCAGCCGGAGCCGCCCTCGCCACAACAGAACAGTGAAATTAGTGGAGCGCCTGGCAACGGCCTCCGCATCCTTAAAAAAGCGTTGGCCGCGCATTGGCCCTTCTTGTATTAATGATTAATGACAATATTTTCTGTCAAGCTTTAATTTTAAGATTTTACTCTATTAATTTTTTTGTACTAGAAATAAATATTCGGGAAGGGAAGGTAACGTCGCGGAGTTCACGCACAGAATTGACAGTAATTATTGTTCTTCATAATTTGGTTAATTTTTCTGATTGAATTTAACGTTCTTTTAAAACTTTTTTTTTCATTTACTATTTCAAAAAAATAGTAAATTCCATCCATCAAAACTATTTCAGGCTCTCACCGCTTTCTGAGCTAGCCGTCACTCCGACTCTGGTAAGAAAGGGGGTCTACGTCCTCACTGATCTGTCCCGTCTTATCTTAAAAATCAATGTTGTAGAGGACCAAAAAGGGGTTCATGACAATATATGTATATTGTAGCGATCCTGAGCTCGCTCAGAAGAAAGATTGCCTGCGAGATTCGCCGCGCGCTCGCGTTGCCGCGGCGGCGGCGGCGGCGGCGACCCGTCGCCTTATCAGGGGTCGCTGGAGGGGAGGCGCAGGGGGAAAGTTGTCACCCCTACGCGGCAGTCACGGTGCTGACGTACGCGGCGGAAGGGGCGCGAAACAGACGGTGAGAGGGGAACGGAAAATTTTGAGAAGCGGAAGTGTGAGTTCGGGGAGCGAGAGGCGTGGCCGCGAGCCCAGGCAACGGAAATGGTACCACGTTAAGGCGGACGCCGTCATGGTTGTTCTTCCAGTACGCTCTGTTGTTAGAGCGAGTTAAATATTCCAACGGACAAAGGTCGGTATTTCGATTCTTATGTGCCACATCGGGTACATTTCACCCGAACTGCCCGATTATGAGTTCACGCCGTTCACTGTTGGAGATAATTCCACGGACACAACCTCCGAATTAACGTTGAGGTTTGGTTCCCGTAGTTCACTTTCGGAGATAGTTTTGCCATTATAAAACGTGTTTAATGACTGGTATATCCGTTCCATGTGCATTCTCATAGTATCTTTGTAACATGTGCAGAAGATATGCAGTTATGGATTTTTCGTGTGGGAGGACTGTACTGATTTTTGAAAGAATTTTGCCATGTTAATAAGCTAGAAGTGCAGTTTCTGTTTTTGAAAGGAGTATCATGGATGGTAGTGTTAACACCAAGGTGAAGTTATAAATCGATTAGAGCTATTTAGGGACCATTAAGGAAGTCATAATATTATATTTTATAGGAATCATTGAAGAAGTTAACGGAACTTAAATATTACACAAGAAATGTTGTAACAAATGGTAATTTTATGTAGTTTTTCAAGTAACTTCTTTTGAAGATGCTCGAAGTTATTCATGTATAATTAAAAGTGTTGTTCAAATCATATTTGAAACGAACTATTGAAGAAGATGAGCAAACTTGAATGTTGTACAATAAATGTAAAATGGGGTAAATTTCTGTAGTTTTTTCAAGAATTTCTATCGAACGTTATATTTTTTGTTCAAAAACTATATTCATTCAGTTCAACAGAATATAAGATATTTTTTGTAATTTCATTTCTATAGTTTTTACAAGAATTTCTGTTCAACATTCTGTGTTTTCAAAAAAAATAATTATTCAGTTTAACTGAATACGAGATATTATTTTGTACTCTCATTTCTATAGTTTTTTTTAAAAAGGTGTTGAATATTCTATTTTCAACGACTATAATTTGTTCATTTCAATTGAATACAAGATATTCTCTTTGGAATTCCAAAGAATTTCGTGCATGAAATTATGAGAGTGTTGACTTAGTGTATGTTGAGGGATAAATTGACTGCAATTTTCACAAACAGAAAGCAGTATGATATTCTGTCAATTGAAATGCAAGTACTCCTCCCTATGACAGTACATTTGCATAATTCCTCGTCTCATCTGAGATCCCCTTTGTTCAATTAATTGAATTTCTATTGAATTTAATCACAGAATATACTACTGTAATTTTCAACTAAGAGAAAAATTATTTTAGATAATCTTGCAGTTGATTTTTTCTCCGAGGGTTTTTTTTATACTGCTCAATGTTATATTTTTCTTTGTTTATTTGTTTAATTCTGAATGTCATGGTCAGTTTGTAATTTGTGACTTGGTTTTTCTATGAAGATTCAATTATATTGATGTTCGTGGTTTCAACTTTGTGTTTTTTCCCCAAAATTTCAAAGAAAGCCAATTACCCACGAAATTTCCCCACAGCCGACCTACACGTTCGGTTACAATATATACAGTGGTGAAACCTTTTTCAGTCCAATATTTCTTGTGAATGAGCTCCAGGTATTCGTGCACACACATTGGAAATACAAATTACAAACATATTATATATATATATATATATATATATATATATATATATATATATACACACATATATATATATATTGAAACGTTCCTCTTTCAAGTTCATTTCAACAATGTTTTTAAGGGTGGGACAGGTGATCGTTGTTCGCGAATGGGCTCTGGGTTTTGACACATTCATCAGAAATACACACACACTGAAATATAAAGAACCTGGACAATACTTTATTTTACTGCTATTCGTACACTTGTTGTGACATTTCTCCACTTTTCTAATGTTCACTGCTAACAATCACAACTACGCTTCCTTTTCTAATCTTTACCTTTGACAAATTACAACTGCCCTTTCCACTTTCTAATATTAACTGCTAACAAATTACAATCACGCCTCCTTTTTCTAATATTAACCTTTACCAAATTACAACTGCACTTTCCACTTTCTAATATTAACTGCTAACAAATCACAACCACACTTCCTTTTTATTTTTAAAACACTAGTCCATACACAAAGGGAAAGAGAAAACCTGGCATTTATATGGGCGATTCACTTAGTTTCCAGACGAGGCAGGCGAGGCGCAGTGGTCCCCTCCAGATCGGCATTGCTCGGCTGCCCTCGGCCGCCATCGTTACCCGGAGCCACGACCGAACGACGCTGCTTGCAACTCGTGGCCCACACGACTACGTACAATGCTCCCTCCAAAACACTTCTTCCAAGCACTATTTATGTTTATTTTGTCCATCCCTTTCACACGGTCTTTTCGGTGGACACACTGCTCATCAATACTCAGTTTCCAGTCCTCGCCGAATGTTTTATAATCACATGTACCGACACGTGGTGAAACTAGCTTCTCCTGATATTACGCATTTGATCAGTTCTTTATAATTCAAACTCCGGTTAGCTGTCGTATGTTCATCGTATTCTTCTACACACTGTTATTGCTATGTCCACTGTCCAATATTACACTTCACGTTTCCTCAGTCCCTAGATTACGATCCAAAATCACTCCAACCCACGCGTCCGTCCGCATCTCACCAAGTTCTCTTACCCACTGACTATTCCATGATCACGATCCCGCTCTCGCTGGCGCGCTCTCCTGACCTGTTCGGAACGGGTCAAGCGGCAACGGCCATAACTGCTGCGCTATTTGAATAAGGTCGGCCGGCGCTTTATTTTCCTAAACGTATAATAATAATAATAATGATAATAATAATAATAATAATAATATAATAATTCGTTTCAATATATATAGTGACGATTGTCACTTATCTCGTCGCATGCACGCCCACGGAACGTGTGTGCGAAGCGCACGCCTCAAATACCGCAGGAGCGAGCGCTACAGCAATCACAGAAGCGATCCTGGCGTCAGATTGCGGCACTTTGCTACCAAGTAAGGAAGGGGGTGGGGACGCGCGCCAGGCCCGTCGGAGAGGGAAGAAGGAGAACCGTCCCGACGTGGAGAAGAAAATACGCATAAATACCGCGGAAAAACGGAATGCGGTCTTCCTTGATTGTCCGCCTCGTGATCGCCAGCATCTTGTCCGCCAGCATATTAACCAGAAGCACTAGACCGTCAGTTCGTGGTTGTGACTAGCGCTGGGCCGCAAGTGATTGACAACCCAGGCGAATGCCGGCGAAAGTTTCATTCAATAGGGCAGACAAGCAACGCCCGAAGAGACAGCTGGTGGCGAAAGTTGTAAGTTGTCCAGTGACCGCAGTTGTATTTCGCCGTAAGTTATGTATGTTGGATTGCGAGTATTTTAGTAAATTGATTATTAGACAGAAAAACAAATATGAGTAAATCTTCAAATGAAAAGAAGAGGAGAAGTGGAAGAAATTGTTGTGTTCCTCACTGCGGAAACACTAAATTAAAGAACCCCGATTTGGAATTTTATAGTTTCCCAAATCGCGAGTGGGAAAGAGAGAGGAAGAAAATGTGGATTGCCCGTGTTAAGAGAGAATCGTAAGTAAAGGTTATTTACATTAAATTTTTACTCACTGTTAAATAATAATATATAAATAGCGTGATTATATGTGATGTAAACATAGTTGTAAAATAAAAATTTTAAATGTCCAGAATAAAAAGCTTAATTTTGATATTGAAACAGTTTATGATACTTGTGTTGCTTTTAAATGAAGTTGATTCAGGTCGAGGAAAATATAATTTAACATGGTTGAAAATTTATTTAATGTCCTGCATGACCATGATTTAACATTATCTTTTTTTAAATTTACATAATGAAAATTTTAAACATATTTTGTTTTCATGTAGACTGACAAAAGAACCCTGGGCACCAACTAAACATTCTGAAATCTGCAGTATGTCTTTTGTTGATGGCAAGAAAACAAATGATCCTAGAAAGGAAAATTACTTGCCCACCATTTTCCCATGGAAGCCAGAAAAAGCTGCTACTTTAAAGCGACGGACAAGAGTGGTCCAGTGCGGCAAAGAAATACAATCTGTGAATCTTTGTAAAGGTATTTTAAATTTATATTGAAATAAAATCATATAAAATACTATGAAATACTTTTTAAATATAAAATAATTTTTTCCAGTAACTGTAAGTGAAAGTGTAAATAATAGAATTTTTAAAATGACTGAAAATAACATTTTTATTATTTCACAGAACCACTAAGTGAATTGCACAGTTTCGAAAATAATAAGGAAGAGACACACGATGTGTCTGTCCAGACATATGACCTATTTTTTGAATCTGACAACACAACGACTTTATATTGTTGGCAAGACTCTGCTAAAAATGAGGTTTCCACTCAGACTAGTTTCACTATCAAGCCCACTCGCAAATAAAATAAAAATTATTAAAAAGGAAGTCCCGAGGAAATTCTCCGTCAGAAGTGTTGCTGTTGGTCCAGATATTGGAATGAGAAACGGATTTCAGTGGTTTGCTGATGTTAAAGGAAACGAGGCATCAATCAGAAAATTACGAGGAATAAGTTTAAGAGTGTTTTATATTCTCTTGAATTTTGTGAAACCAAATGTAGAAGGCCAACCGAAGTACTACAGGGTTGTGAATAGGGCAGACAGATTACTTTTGTTTTTAATGAAAATGAAGTTGGGTTTACCTTTTACAGCACTATATGCATATTTAATGTTTCCAGACAAACTGCAGGCAAATTTGTTTTTGAAATTCTGGAAACCCTGTATTGTAACACAAAAACTTGGATATTTTGGCCTTCTAAAGAAGCTGTTGAAGAAACTGTACCTCCAGCATTTAAAAAACAATATCCTAATTGCCGTGCAATAATTGACTGCACTGAACTTAGATGTGAAACGCCCCCAACAGTTGAAGCAAGAGCATTGATGTATTCAAACTACAAATCAAATTTCAGTGTTAAGTATTTAATTTCAATAACCCCCAAAGGTTTCATTTCTTTTGGTTCAAAAGGATATGGAGGTCGTGCAAGTGATAAGGCAATTGTCAACGATTCCAACTTCTTAAATTTAATAGAACCAGGGGATGAAATAATGGCAGACAAGGGGTTCCCTAAAATTACAATGGAACTGTTAGAAAGAGAAAGTGTTCTCCTGATGCCTCCTTTTGCTGTAGATCCACAAATTACAAGAGAAGAGGTACTACAAAGTTATTCCATTGCATCAGTAAGAATTCACGTTGAACGCGGCATCTAGAGAATCCGGATCTGTAAAGTCTTAGATTTTATTCCAATAAAATTAATGACGCATGTTGACAAAATAATGTACATGGCTTGTGTTATAGCGAATAATAAAGAACTGCTTCTGCGGCATAAGTAATAACATTGTACACATATGTGTAATCTGAATAAAACACTCTTATATTGATAATTATGTTAACTTTATTCAAACCGAAACCTTACTTGAGGCAGATACAAGATTTTTGAAATTCATAATTCAGCTTCAAGAGCTGGAATAAAATAAGTGAAATAAAAATTTTCAATTTTGGGTATAACGGATGATAAAAATGCTTCATCCCGATGAACAAGAATATGAATTTGATCAAATGATGAATACACAAAAAAATGGCAAACGTGAATTGCAAGTATGTACATTGATACTTGAATCTGTGTAGTAATACTCATGAGAATCTTTTACTTTTACATCACCATTTGCATTAAATTCCAAATACGGAACAAATACAATTTTTTCTTCTCTGTTCACTATTGCACCATCTTTACATGAGTTAGGGCACTTTATTTCTAATAACTCAAACCCTTGATCATTCTTAACTATCCCATCAGGACTGCAGGCTAGCCAAGGCTGCTTAAAAGAAATTATAAGCCCCATTTCTTCCACAACTAAATCTGCAATATTTTGGAAGCTTAGTCTAGCTTCTTTTTCAGTTTCCAACCCATAGCGCATAGCCACAGAGGAAAAGTTTGTAGCTCGTTGATTTAGAAATCTTTGAGCTAAACCCTCAAAATTGTTTGTGCGTGTTTTAATTTGGTGGGCCCGACTGCTGGCATTTATTCGAATAAACCGTTCACGATGCCAGGTTGAAGATTGAGATTGACCGTGTGATTTCCAACCTATTTCCAACCATTGGTTTTCACTCACACATACGTTTTTAGAGAAAAAAATCATTCTGCTTGTTAACGTTTTTTGCATATAATTTCATTTTCAGGTCTTTTATTTCACAAGACAGCACTTCATATTGAATGTTGTCATTAATTTATAGATCAACCAATTCTTTTAACAGCTCTTTGAATTTTGTTTCTTTTGCTTCCTTTTCTCTCAGCTTCTCTACTCTATTATTGGTACGATTCACTTCAGAGTTAACCATACTACTTAACATTACATCTTCCAAAAGATGGGTGGAAGTAATATTCACAACATTTTCACACTTGTAAAATAAGTCACTGCGATTCCCTGTGGCAGATGGAAACATAGTTTCAATACGATAACCTTTACGATACTTCTCCAACTGGACTTCTGCAGGCCGATTCCAAATCATGGGTTGATCTGTCTTCGAACAAGTATTTTCTAGATTTACAAAAATGCACACAGCAGCTGCATGTTTGCAGAACCCTCTGCCACCTTTGCAAGAGCAATCGCTATCTGATACTTTGCGATTGGGGCCTACCTAGACCAAATATAAAGAAAAATTATGTTATGTATTTGCAATGCTAACCATATTATTTATTTCCAATCATTTAATATTTTTTAAACATCAATATTGCTTCAAAAATAGATATTCACTTTAATTTTTTAAATTTCATTCAAAATCGATGTGTCAGTACATTTTCCCTTAATATATAAAAAAACATTGACAATACATTCCTGAATTACAGGATTGTACGTATTCCTTCCTCGTTTAGAGCTATGTGCACCAGGAGTTTCTCGTAAAACTATTCCTGAAATTCTCCTATTGTTCCCGTCATAGACTTCCTTGACACTATTTACTTGACAACTTTCTACGAGTTTCTTCCCCTTGTTTAAACTTTTTTGTCAGAATATTCCGACATCAAGTGGTTGAAAACCGCAGGTAATTGTTATTAGCATTATTAATGTTCGATAATTCGAAAATCTTGTGTGATAAACCTATTTTCACTGTATACAGGGCAATACTCGGTTCTACTTTGATCACCGGATTATTGCGGATTTCTGCCACTAGAGCGCAGTGTCGTCGGAAAAAACTCAACTTGTCAGTCCCATAGTGTCGCGAAGCAGCCTAGTCTACGAAAAAGTGCCTTTTGAACTTTGTACCAGAGATCAAAAGTTAGGAAAGCTACTAAAACATTTAATTAGTAGACAGTGTTTGATAATTGCCACGAGAGTTGAATAATTAGCGCAGTAGAAGGACATAATGCTCTAACGTTGCCGAAGAGCGCTGCATCGTACGCCCATAGACTTTTAAAACGCATAATTGCGTCGTGGTTTGTAAATTCACAAAGGCGTATCGTCGGTACGAGGACAAGAAGAGAGAAGAAGAGAACAGCGAAGCGACGTCGAGGAGAAAGAAGAGGGAGAACCGCAAGATCAACGCCGTCACCGCTTGCAAGGCGAACGCCGCTAACGCTGCCGCCGCCGTTATCTCTACCACCGAGTACCCGGGTCTGAGCGAGGCGCCGGCCAAAACACGCCAGAGGAGAAGAGGGGAGGAGGCGCAGGAACCGCCTTTGCAGCTTGGTTCGGTCGCCCCGGGCAACCTCGCTGACGACCGCCCGCAAAGCCGCTACTGCCACCGCCGCCGCTGCTCCGCAGCTGCGTGTAATCCATTGCGAGGTCACGTAACTAACGGTGCCGAAGCAGGAAGGGAGACATTGGGATAGGTCAGCGTTTGCGCAGCGCATTCATGACGCCGACGCGCCGCCATGCACTGCGGTATTAAATGGTTTAGTTGAACGTCGATAAGGGAAAGAATTTTACTAGCCATTCAAGTCAATAAAATAACATTTTTTTACTAATGCCTTGAAAAGTAATAATGATGTCATTGTAGTAAATGTTTAATGTGTGTGTGCAAAAAGGGGAAAAAGGAAAGGGAATTTGTGAATGAATGTTTAAAACCAGGTAACAATGTGGTAAATATTAAGAGTTTTCCAAAGGAGAAATGTGCATATAATTTGTTGTAAAAAGAAAAGTTAGTCAGAAGGATTAGTACGACTGTGCACAGTCATTCGTAAATCGGATGCATGCTAGTAAAACCGAGAAAGGTCATATATTTTTTCCATGGTTTCTCTGAGTCCACAGAAATTTGTATGGTGCTGATTTCAGACCATACAAATGTTTTGTTTCATTCCATTTATCTGTGTGTTTGGATATTCCTTATCAAAAAAGATTACACTGCCCTGAGGTAATAGAAAGCTCGCTTGTGAGCATACATTCTGCATATCATCCATTGTGTGATATTGTTTATGGGAGAAACGTTAGAATATATATACACATAAACTACATGACCCGGTGAACTTCGTATCACCTACGTCCATCTATATGGACAAACTAGTGATGCTACGACAGCACATACTTTCCCGTATATTTGGAAGCAGCTACGTAGAATTGAAATATTGCACTTTCTGCCCTACTAACAACTTAGCTATTATTTGAAAACATCCAATTCAACCAAGAAGCGATCAACCTCAGTGTAAGATATATAGGTGTGTTAACTAGCCGCCTTTGGGGCAAATTTTCTGAAACTAGTTTGAGGCCAGTTTCTTTCTTGCCCGTACGGTGCGCCCGATCGGTTTGGGTGGCGCTTAAGATATACATCTTAAGATGACATTTTTAACTGTGGCTGTTACACATTACACGACCAATTACGAACTTGCCCAAATGAGACCCAAAGATCGCAGCACTTATAATCGAGAACTGTGATAATTAGCCTCACAGAAGCTTCAGTTTTAGACTGGGAGTGAACACAACTATGTATCTTGCACAGTGCGAACAACTCACTGTTTCCATCGCAGTGTTGTCAAAACTACGTGAATTCCACCACTGCATAAAAATATAATACAAAAGTTTTGTAAACTGGTATTTGAAAAAGAAGTCTGATACCATACATCTCTATCAAGTCACAACAATGACACGTAATTCACAAATTCGCGACAACGGAACATAATTCAATTGTTGCGTTCCCTGCATTGTCGATAACTTCTTAAAGAGCTAGCAATTTTTATTTCCAATATTTGAAAAGAAATAATTTCTTTAAAGCTTAATGTGTAAATGTATAACAAAAGGTCGAACGTAAAAACGAACAAAGAAATAATATACAAAATTGCAAATTCCAATTTACGACGCATCCAGCTATCTGAATCGCAGTAAAAATTCAGGGGGCTATTACGTTGTCAGGATATTATTGAAAAACTACTCATATATTCAAACAATTCAACATGACCTTATTTCAAGAGAGGCTTTTGATCAGCATATTTCATTAAGAAAAACAATCGTATCATCACAATTGTAGTTGTAGAAACAGGCCGATTTTTTAAATTTTATAACATTTTTGCAAAATGAGACATTTCAATGAACATGAAACTTGCACCATTCTCTTAAGCTTCCTTTATGGTATCTCAGGTACTAAATTAATAAAAAAAAGTTGTGCGATTTTTAAGAAAGAATGGTTAAAAAAACAAAAATTGTCTGTTTAACACAATGTTTGGAAAAAAGCTCTTGTTTTTGAAGAATTGAGCATGACCTTATTTGAAGACCTGTTTTTTATGAACACATTTCATTAAGAAAAAAATTGTATCTTCTTAATTGTAGTTGTATGAAGATGCCGAAAAAAATTTGAATTTTTCAATTTTCGAAAATTCAGAGTTTTCAACCGTCATGAGACCTACGCCATTCCTTTAAATGACCTTCAGACTATCCAACAACAAACTTTTGTCAAAATTGTTGGTGCCATTTTTGAAAATGTCCCAGGTGCTTTATATAAGTTAAAATATGGGTTTCAAATTCTCCATAATTAAAATATTGGTTTCAAATTCAAGGGGCCACGAGATTTATTCACTTTTTCGTTACCAGGGCCCCTGTAATAAGAGTTTTCCTGCCGAAAATCCGCCGTTTTTTCGCGCAGCATTACGTAACTTTCCCCATACTATACGTACGTATAGTATATAGTATACAGGAAAATAAAATCAATTGCTGTTCGTTCGTCTCTCTTTAAACTCAAAAACTGCTAAACCTATTTGACTAATTTTGGTTTTAAAATATTTGTGGAGATCCAAACATTGTATGTTTGTACCGTCTTGCAACCACGTCACGGATTATCTAATCACTGTTTTACAGATAATTATGCCAACAAATAAGTACCCACCTACATATTTTTACGAATCGTTCTCGAGCAACTGTAATAGTTGACACGCCCCACGCTAAGTCACACAGAAATGTCCATCAATTGTTCTCAGTTGTTGAAACGATGTCGGACCACGAACATTTACCAACAACATTCGAAGATAATAACATTAGTCGTTATTCGGAGGTACTGTGTAGATGCGACCTAGAGCGTCTGAAGCAAATACATTTGGATGTCCTTCAACTGGTGTTCCTTGTTTTAGACGTTGAAACAATTTCGACGGTATGTTCCATGTGTAATAGCGTGGCATATCAGCGTACCGCAAAGTGCGAGCGAAAACATGTTTGACAAACAGAGAAGGAACTTGTTAATGTGTTCGACGGTGGACATGTCGCTCTGGCCGCCGCGTTTCTTTGTTTGAAATGCATTTGTTGTCCATTTTCTAGATGAACTGCCAATCGACTATTCTAGGGTGTCTTTTTGACCGAGGATCGCAAAAGAAAAGATGCGCCAAATTGCTTCGTTTCTGCTTACATAACGATCCATCTGATACCAAGATACGTCATTTGCATATGTTACAGCAAATACGGCCATATCGCTAGCTTTGTTAACATATTTACATATGAACTTTAATAATTTGACAGAGTTACAATAGTCCACATTGATGTGAGTCACAAACGCTTTGGACAATGTTGGCGAGTATGGCACAATCCAAAGATTGTATACATCAAAATTTTCTCCTTATACCTTCACTTCTACCGATCGCCCATTGTCTGCAACTGATCGCCGACGATAAAATTCCTTCTTGATTTCGATCCATTATGGGATACAGGCGAATGTAATGAATAGGTCTAGAGGGCCAAATTTGTCTAACAAACGACATCGCATCTTATGCGTACTCGTGCATGTGGCGCGGACTTCCAATATATGTAGCCGGAAAAATTGTCACTCTTTCCATGTTGTTATCATTGCCATCGGCATTAATAGCTTCACGGAGATAAATGCATTCTTCAGATCTAAGCTGCTGTTGGTTCAAACGGATGTATGTCAATCAGTCTCAAGTTTAACATACATGCCAACTGCAAACTGATGGAAAAGTCGTCGACACATCAAAATGTGATTCACCTTCACGGATCATGAGTCTGTATGAATAAAAATTCATAGCACTAACTTTTTATTGGTTTCAGGACCTGAATCACGACCAACGATTACATAGAAGTATTGAATTAAACGAATATTATTTTACCTTGGTTCATCTAGTTATCAGTTATTTCATTAAGCATTTTGATATTAAAATGGTATCCGTCTTCCCTCTGTCAGAAGATTATTGAATATTGTAAGACGTCGTAAGTCCTGTATGTTTCAGACACAGGTTTCAATTCTTTGTTCCGACGATGAAGCGCGATATCTCTAGACACTTAGTGGTAACGTTACTATCACAAATAATTTTTTCTGACAAAAATTAGCAAGAAATATCAAGTTACATGAAGAAATGACTGTTTTAACATAATACAGAACGAACATCAAATGTTTGAGACGTAGGCAGTTTGTACGGAAAAATTAAATTGCTGTTATTACTATTTTCTTCGGAAGTTTTCCATAATTTCTCACCTTTTAAATCTTCCCTAGATTTCCACGAATATTTTAAAAACAAAAATTAGCCAAATCGATCCAGCCGTTCTTGAGTCTAGGAGACGAACGAACAGCAATTGATTATTACTTTTCCGTAGGAAAAGTTATGTAATGCTGCGCGAAAAAATGGCCAATTTTCGGCGGAAAAAAATTAATTGCCGGACCGTGATAACGAACTACGGGTGCTACAGAATAGCACAGACTTTCCCGTATCAGTTTTCTATTTTCTTGGGTCTTCTCTAACTACTCTGAATTGCCACAAACTCTTTCTTGCCAACTGTCATCTATCACCGCCAAATGAACATTTTTTTGTAATTTTCCTAATTTTTCGTTTTCCTATTGGTAGAACGCACACATTAATTTTACAATATTAAAGAACACAAAAACCTAGTCATAAATGACAATTTTCTTTTAAAAATTGTGCCGTTTAAGAGAAAATGGCGTTTTAGCGCTAACCCAATTGAAAGGAAAACGTCCGTCTGTCCGTCCGTCTGTCCATCCGCGCGTCTGTCCGTCTGTGAACACTGCTAGCGCCTATACCATACGTACGATTTCTTCCAAAATAGATATTCCCCAGTCGATCTAATTCTAGTAAAAGCTTTGAGATTTTGAAAAAGATTCTTCAAAATTTGGGGGTACTTTATATGAAGCCCCCCGGGGATTTTCAAAATATTCTCCAAAAAAGCTCCAATTTTTTCTTTAAATTTCTTGTATGAATAGAGTAAAATACACTTATTTACGTGGCATCGGTGCGATTTTCACGTACAACTCGGAATTTTCGAAAATTGTGAAAGTTTGAATTTTTTGGCGTCTTTCTCCAACTACAAAATTGAAGATAAAGATTTTTTCTTCGAATAAAATGTGTTCTGCATATTGAGTTCTTTCATTAAGGTCATGTAAATGTTTCTCAAAATTTTAGTAGTTTTCGTGCAATATTGCGTCCAATATGTGCAACATTAACAAATTACAAAAACAAGATTCTCTCAAAAACCGCTCCAAATTTTTTCTTTAAAATTTTGGTAGGGATAGTGGTAAATGTATTCTATCAGATGACATAAAAGCCATATTGGTCTATCGGTTGGTTTTTTCAAAATGTACAAAAATGTCACGTCATTAATATTTACATTATCGGCGATTTTTTTACATTATTATATTTACAAGTATATATGCTTTAAATAATGTCAAGTAAAGTTTCTCGAAAACACAACCGTTTTCTGTGAAAAGTAGCCTCAAATTTCGGCATTTTCAGAAATGCTCAAACGCCATTTTCTTATATATGGCTGCAAATTTTATTCTTGAAACTTTTGTAACAGATAGTGATAATTACTACAGACCGGAAAAATATGTAGTATGGAACGTCAGAATATGTACATAAGTATGTAATGAAAACAGTAAGAATATGTAATAAATATTTAAAATCGGATATAATTTGTTATATTAAAATACTCAATTATAAAATTCATTTACATAATACGAACATACATTTACAAAAAAAATCCTATACAAATTTTAAAAATAATGCAAAAGTTTTAAAGTTTTAAAAGTTTAAAAATCATTTGGAATGCACAAGTTGATGCGCACCTGCACCATACAACTTTCCCATCAGTATTAAAATATTCACAACTTGTTATCCAGGAATGTAGTTTAGCAGCCAGAGTAGACGTAACAGAAGTCGTCACACAAAGTGTCGAAATCTACGACCAGCAAACAATCACTGCAGCATATAATATTCTCATGGAAGTGTTACACGACGGAGATCGCCAAATTTTCTTGGAAATTAAGGTTAAAGGTCTCCAAACGCGGCGTCAATGATACTTTTCACCCTTAAAGGTGAAAATGATCCGCCGGTAACGCGCACATTCCGCCACTGAGGTAACTGAAGCAGGCGCGTCGGACTCCGAGAACATCCGACCGAGTCTTCAGGAAGCGTACGTCGAGTGGAGTACACAGTAACATGCAGTAATAATGTATGAAAAAGTGTTGAATTTTTTGAAAATACCTCTTTTCATAAAAATTAGTAGAAAAAATGATAAAATTTTAAAAATGTTGAGAAAATAGCGAAAGTGTAAAATATGTAATATAGTACCAAATATGTAAAGATATGTAACGAAAAAATTGGATATTGTGTTAGGACGGCGACATTTCGTCAAGATTAAAATTTTGAGTACGGTAAGTAGAAAAACAAAAATATGTAATTACATAAAAATCCGGTCTCTAATAATTACTCTTTAATATGACGTAACGATTATTTTGAGTTATTTTTTTGTTTTTTCAAAAATTATAAAAATGTAAATTTTTTGAAAGATCTCTCACATCTTTGGTATGCACATTATCCGGAATTTGAAAGAGTGTTATATTTGTGAGTGTAAGTGCTTCAAATAACTTCAAATAAAGTATTTTAAAAACTCAATAATTTTCTGTGAAAATGAGCTTCAAATTTCGCATTTTTAGTAGTGCTAAAACTCCATTTTCTCTTAAACAGCACACAATTTTTGAAAGGAAATTGCCATTTATGAGTAGGTTTTTGTGTTCTTTAATATTTTAAAATTAATATTTCTGTTATACCAATAGGAAACGGAAGTATTAAGAAAATGACAGTAGCATATTATGCAATTAGTTTATAACGGTGTCCTCTTTTTACACTAATAAGAAGATATTACCGAACGAACGAAGTTAGAAGTGAGTTTTTTAATATTTTCTTACCAGTGCAAAAAAGTTACATAAACGAATTGCATCCACTATTTTTTGTATAACAGTATTATAAGGATTTAAGGAAGCGAAATTAATTGTGTTAAGTTGTAATTCGTAGTTGTAGTCGATCTCAAATTCATGTTTTGACGTCATGAATGCTACCTAAGCAACTAATTTGTTTACAAATGGCAATTAGTTTGAAAGTCGTGATTCAAACATAATGGATTTGTGTAGAGAAATTGTAGAAGAAGCTGCAAAAGCAGAAAATGCTATGATACCGAAAAATTCTTGCAAACTTTATGAGAAAAAGTACTTAAAGTTTAGGAAATGGATGGATAAAAATATGCGAATTTATTATGCAAAGCTGCTGTTCTTTCGTATCTATCGGAGCAGTTTGGTCATAGAGTAAAGATGCATCCTTAGTCTATGGTTTGGTTAAGTTAGTATAATGCACATGCTAGAATAAAAACGTTTGTTAATTTAATGCATGCTTCTTGAAACATTAAGTCCACAGCATGTAAAGCGTCGACACTATGGTGCACTTATTCCAAATTAAAGGAAATGCTAAAGATCAAAGGGAATATTGATATTGGAACTTTTCATAAAGTAAGTTTACTTATGAAACAGGCAAATGTGGGATATCAACCTATAATGGCAATGGTATTTTCCCAACAAGATGTAAACAAATTTCTTACAAAAGCTGATGATGAAACTTTTTTTTAATGAAGGTGTAATAATGACAGTTGCAATAATAGTCAAGTTTTATTAATTAACTGGTGTATTGTATTAATAACAGGTATGATTTCAGGTTGTTGCTATTTTTGGCATAGTTGGTGCTTGTAGACGTGTCGAATTGTACAATTTGTGCATCAACAATGTAAAAGAAGAAGGTTCTGTTTTGATAGTAAACATTAAAGCAACAAAAAATGACAAACCCGTAATATTTACTATCGCATCCAGTGAAGAATTTAATTATGTTGAAGTCTGTACAAAATACATTTCCTAAGACCCTTACATGTTAAACACAAAAAACTTTTTTGTTTTACAATCATGGCAAATGCAGATGCAATCCAATTGGTATCAATACATTTGCGAAAATATACAAAAAATATTGCAAATTTTTTAAAGTTACCAAATGCTGAAAAGTACTCTGGCCATTCGTTTAGGAGAACATCCGGGACGTTTCTCGCAGATAATGGTGGTGATATCACTACTCCTAAACGTCATGGAGGATGGCGGTCTACAAGTGTAGCCAAGTCATTCATCGAAGAATCGGTGAATAACAAGATTCAAATAGCTTACAAGATATTGGTTAGTGCAGAAAGCAAAGAAAAAACAAGCATTTTAGATATAAATGCATGTTCTGGAGTGTCACTGACCAATTTATCAAATTGTACAAATAATGTACATGTTCACAAGGATTAATTTGATGTTTTTTGTTGTTCTTATTATGTTGTTCTTGTTATATTACCAAATAAAAACAAAATATAATTTTAAATGTGTAATAAATTAATAAATCAGTTTTTTAAAGTAAGTTTTTTCATAACGTATTTGATTTTACTGCGAACACTGCAATCTATTTATATGGTACCACTGCCTTCTTTAAACTCCATAACTGAAAATTATATAGGGCCCTGACTATTACGTCTGAGATGGCTCGTATTTCGTGCAGAAATAGCAATGACGTAATGATTCATGCAATATGTCATATTATGAACGATTTTGTTAATGTAAAGGGGTTGTTTATAATGCTGGTATACAAAAAAAATGTACTTTTGGCGGTGATACATGGGAGCTGGCAAGAAAGAGTGTGGCAACTCCGAATAGCTAGCGAAGACCCAAGGAAATAGAAAACTAATACGGGAAAATCTGTGCCATTCTGTAGCACCACTAGTTACTTTCCCCTATACGTCCGTATACACGGAGTGATATAGGATAATTCATGTAATGCTGCGCGAAAAAATTGGCAATTTTCGGCGGAAAAAAATTCATTGCCAGGCCGTTATAACGAAAATGTGTTTAAAACCAAATGCTAAATTAGGGAAAAAAAATTCCATAACACGTGGTGTAGCCAGAAACTCTATTTTGTGGGTCCTTGATACCGAAAACCCAATTCAAAGGAAAACGTCCGTTTGTCCGTCCGTCCGTCTGTCCGTCGTGAACACTGCTAGTGCCTAAACCATGCTTACGATTTCTTCCAAAATGAATATTCCCCTGAGTCTGCTTCTAGTCGAAGATTTGAGATTTTGAAAAAGATTCTGTAAAATTTGGGCGTACTTTACATGAAGTCTCCCCGGACATTTTCAAACGTTTTCTCAAAAACGGCTCCAAATTTTTTTCTTTAAATTTCTTGTAGGTATAGAGTAAAATACACTAATTAAGGAGGGCATTGGTCAGATTTTCACGGATAACTCTGAATGTTCGAAAATGGCAAAAGTTAAAATTGTTTTCGTCTTTCTGGAATGACAAAATTGAAGACGGACATTTTTTTAAAAAATTGTTGTACAAAGTGAGTTCTTTCATTAAGGTCTTATATATTTCTTTGAAAAGTTTGGTAGTTTACGCACAATATTGCGTACAATATGTGCAATTTTAAAAAATTACCAAAACTAGGTTTTCTCAAAAACGGCTCAAACTTTTTTCTTTAACTTTTGGCCTAATGTATTTTATGAAATGGCAAAAACTCCATATTGCCGTATTCTTTTTTAAAAAAACTGGAAAAATGTATTTTTTTGACTTGTCTCTCACGTCGTTAATATTTGCAGTAGCCTTGATTTGTTGACATTATTATATTAAGGAGTGCATGAGCTTTAAATAATGTCAAGTAACGTATATCGAAAACACAACCGTTTTCTGTGAAAAGTAGCTCAAATTTCCGCATTTTCAGAAACGCTCAAACGCCATTTTCTCATATAAGGCTGCAAATTTTTTTTTGAAACTTTTGAAACGGATAGTGATAATCACACTCTTTAATATGACATAAGTTTATTTTGAGTTATTTTTTGTCTTTTTTAAAAATTACATAAATTTAATTTTTTTGAAAGACCTCTCACATCTTTAATATGCACATTATCGGCAATTTGTAAAGATTATTATATTTGTGAGTGTACCTGCTTCAAATACCTTCAGATTCATGTATTTTGAAAACTCAAACATTTTCTGTGAAAATGAGCTCCAAATTTCGCATGTTTAGTAGCGCTAAAACACAATTTTCTTTAAAACGGCACATAATTTTTAAAAGAAATTTCCATTTAGGACAGGTTTTTTTGTATTCTTTAACATTCTAAAATCAATGTTGCCGTTCTACCAATAAGAAACCGAAAAATTATGAAAATGACAAAAAACGTACTTTTGGCGGGGACAGATGGCTGCTGACAAGAATGAGTATATTGTAGCCGTACGTGTAGGTCGGCTGAGGGGAAACTTCGTGGGTAATTGGCTTTCTTTGAAATTTTGAAAAAAAACACAAAGTTGAAACCACAAACATTAATATAATTGAATCTTCATAGAAAAACCAAGCCACACATTGCAAAATTACCATAACATGCACAAATAAACAAATAAACAAAGAAAAATATAACATTGAACAGCATAAAAAATCTTGGAGGAAAAATCAACTGCAAGATTATCTAAAATAATTTTTCTCTTAATTGAAAAGAATGAGAATCACAGTAGTATATTCTGTGATTAACTGCAATGGAAATTCAATTAATTGAACTAATGGAATCTCGGATGAGACGAGGAGTGATGAGAATGCTCTGTCATAGGGAGGAGTACTTGCATTTCAACTGACAGAATATCATACTGCTTTCTATTGGTGAAAATTGCAGTTAATTTATCCCTCAACATACACTAAGTCAACACTCACATGTAATTTCGTGCACGAAATTCTCTGGAATTCCAACGAGAATATCTTGTCTTCAATTGAAGTGAACAAAATTATAGTCGTTGAAAAACAGAATATTCAACACCCCCTTTTTTTAACTATAAAAAATGAGAGTACAAAAAAATAGTATGTCGTATTCTGTTAAACTGAATAAAAATATTTTTTTTGAAAACACAGAATGTTCAACAGAAATTCTTGTAAAAACTATAAAAATGAAATTACAAAATATATCTTATATTCTGTTGAACTGAATGAATATAGTTTTTAAACAAAAAGCAGGACGTTCAATAGAAATTCTTAAAAATAACTACAGAAATTTACCCCATTTTACATCTATTGTACAACATTCAAGTTTGCTCATCTTCTTCAATAGTTCGTTTCAAATATCATTTTCACAACACTTTTAATTGCACATGAATAACTTCGAACATCTTCAAAAGAAGTTACTTGAAAAACTAAGAAAAATTACCCTTTGTTACAACATTTCTTGTGTAATATTCAAGTTCAGTTAACTTCTTCAATGCCTCCTATAAAATATAATTTTATGACTTCCTCAATGGTCCTTCAATAGCTCTAATAGATTTATAACTTCACCTTGGTGTTAACACTACTATCCATGATACTCCTTTCAAAAACAGAACTTGCACCTCTAGCTTATTAACATGGCACAATTCTTTCAAAAATCAGTACAGTCCTCCCACACGAAAAATCCATAACTGCAACTATTTTCTGCACATGTTACAAAGAAACTATGAGAATGCACATGGAATGGTATACCAGTTATTGAACACGTTTTATAATGGCGAAGCAATTTCCGAAAGTGAACTACGGGAACCACACCTCAACGTTAATTCGGAGGTTGTGTCCGTAGAATTATCTCCAACAGTGAACAGCGTTAACTCGTAATCGGGAAGTTCGGGTGAAATGAACCCGATGTGGCACATAAGAATCGTAATACCGACCTTAATCCGCTGGAAGATTAAGCTCGCTCAAACAACAAAGCGTGCTGGAAGAACAAGCCTGACGGCGTCCGCCTTAACGTGGTACAATTTCCGCTGACTGGGCTCGAGGCCACGCCTTTCGCTCAGTCCAAACTCACACCTCCGCGTCTCGAAACATTCTCCTCGTCTCTCCTCACTCAGACCGATACTACTCAGCCCCTTCGCCGCGTAGGGGCGACAACTGTCCCCCCCTTGGCACCCCTCCAGCGACCGCTGATAAGGCGACGGGGTCGCCGCCGCAGTTACGCGATCGCGCGTCGTATCTCGCAGACGATGTCTTTCTTATTGACAAATTGTTAGCGACTGAGTAAGCTCAGAATCGCTACAATATGGCAATTCCAAATAACTAGCGAAGACCCAAGGAAATAGAAAACTAATACGGGAAGTCCGTGTCATTCTGTAGCACCACTAGTTCTTTCTTGAAATTAATTTTGTGTTTTTGAAGCCATCTAAAAGGAAGTGAAATGAAGTGGCTGTTAGGTTTTCATCGAAGCTAATAGAATACAATTCAGATAGCTGAGAACCGTGTAAACCGTTTCGTGAATAGTATGAAAGCTCTTTCATAGTAAAAGTTAGGTTTGAGGGAAAATGTAAGTAAATTTCACGTGAAAGAAATGTTAAAATTACAAAAACACTTTGTTATAACTATAGAACAAATTGGATCATGAGTCACACATAAAAAGTACTTTCAATAATTTAAAATTCTTGACTTCCCATGTTTATCAACACCCAGAACCATAATGTTATCATTTGAAACACAATATGGCTCACTTCTAATTACCACCAAAGCACTACAAATAGACAATAAACACAATCATAACTCAGAATACTCTGCCTGAGAAAAGCCGTACATAAGCGGAAATTAAGATATTCTACCTGTCACTAGATGACATAAAAACGCTACAAAAATAATCTAAGTCTTTTATCAAAAGTAAATTATTATTTTTCACAAATTCATAGTTAAAGCAATTTTACAATGAATGATTTGCACATATCCAACAACATTTTGGAATTTATCCAAACTTTTACTTTCCTGTATACGTACGTGTACACAGATTAATATAAGTAGTTTACAAAAAGTTAAAAAATGCTGCGCGAAAAAACGGTGAATTTTCGGCAGAAAACAATTCATCAATTTCCGAGCCCTGATAACGAAAAAGTGGTTACAACCAGTTGCTCAATTAAGAAAAAATTCCCTAACACGTGGTGTGGCCAATATCCCTATGTTTTATCTCCTTGATACCGAAAAAACAATAAAAAGCAAAACGATCGTCCGTCCGTCTCTCCGTCTCTGAACACTATTAGTGCCCAAACTAATCGTACGCATTTTTCCAAATTGCGGAAAACCTTTTCGATCTGGCTGTCGTTGAAGCTCTGAGATTTTAAAAATCTTTCTTATAATTTGGGAGTACTTTACATGAAGCCCCGGCCACTTTCAAAATTTTCTCAAAAACGGTTCCAAATACTTTCCTTAATTTTCATGCAAGGATAGAATAAAATACACTAATAAAGGTGGCATAGGTCCTTAACTCGGAATTTTTTGAAAATTTTTAAAACAGAAATGTTTTCGGTGTCTTCCTAGAACTACAAAATTGAAAATAAAGATTTTTCCTTCAATTAAAAATTTGTCGTCGAATGCGAGTTCTTTCGTTAAGGTAATGTCCATTTTTTGAACATTTTAATAGTTTTTGCGCAATATATTGCGTGCAATATGTGCAATTTTAAAAGTTACAAAAATAAGATTTTCACAAAAACAGCTTCAAATTTTTTCTTTAAATATTTAGTGGGGATAGTGCCTAATGTACCTTAGGAGATAACATAAACGCCAAATTGCATTATCCCTTTTTTTAAAATTACACAAATTAATTTTTTGACTTGTTTCTAACGTCGTTAGTATTTACAGAAGTGGCAATTCGTTCACATTATTACATTTATAAGCACATGAGCTGTAAATGTCATGTGAAGTTTCTCGATAATTGAATCGTTTTCTAAGAAAACTAACTCAAAATTCTACATTTTCAAAAATGCTCAAACGCCATTTTCTCGTAAATGGCTCCCAATGTTTTTTCAAACTTCTCGAACGGATATTGCAAATTGCGTTTTTTAATATGACGTCAAGTTTATTTTGGTGTATTTTTTTTAAATTACACAAAAGTAATTTCTTTGAAAGATCTCTCACGCCGTTAATATCCATATTTCCCAGAATTTATAAAGGCAATTGGATTTGTGGGTTAAGGTGGTTTATATGACTTCAAATAAAGTTTTTCGAAAACACAAAACATTCCTGCGAAAAAGAGCTTCAAATTTCATTTAGGACGAGGTTTCACTGTTAATATTCTTAAAATAATATTTCCGGTTCTACTATTAAGAAACCGAAAAATTAAGAAAAAATGTTCAAAACCGAAATTTGGTCTGTGATTGATGGCAGCTGGCAAGAGTTAATGGCAAATAGTATAAGTTAATGGCAAGAGTTAATGCCAAATAGTATAAGTTAATGGCAAGAGTTAATGGCAAAAAGGTAATAGTGGAAACTCCTCGAATATTTTGGTGACAGTCAGAAGCATCCCTCTCCAGCGGTTCGAAGTGTAAACTACAGCGCTCAGCTGGATTTGAGAGTGCGAGCACGGGAAGAATCTGTATTTAAAAGCAAGTGAGAGAGAGAGCAGATGTTTTTTTTAATGTTTGCCAGGCGTTCTTTTTATTATTTTTGAATTTGTTTATAAATGGCAGGAAGGGGTTGAGTTTGTAGCGTGTATGAATATAATAATTACAAACTGCAAAAGGATCGCAAATCATTTTACCGGTTTCCTAAAATAGTAATAATATTAATAATGTAATAATAATAATAATGTTAATAATAATAATAATTATAATTCTGAGAAAGTTCTTGGGAGATGAGCTTGACTGACTTCAATTACCGTTCAACTAAACGCGCACGGCCAGTGAGTGCCATGTGGATGTGGATGTGAGAATGGTGATACGGTAGTGGATGGTTTATATGAATGTGTTATTTCTATAATATACTTAAATTGAATTTGATTTGTGTTCTGATGAATGAAAACAAAGTGTAATCTGTTTGTAATACGTCTTGAATCTGAATTCCGGTGTATTACGTAATGTCCAACATTGTTGAGAAAGTTAATAAATCAAAATAATAATTTTCATAATGCGAATGTAATAAAATTGCAATGACATGAAAAAGATTTTCTCTAACAGAGTGGAAGAATTTGTGTGTGCCAACTGACAAGATGTAAAAGTCAAGTTTGTTCGTAGTTTTCTGAGAGAAAATTTGGTAGAAGAGAATCTGTGTAGAAATTGTTATTTGATGCTCTGCCGCAAGTACTTTAATATATAAATTAAAAACACTGATAATGAAAAATGACAGAACAAAACCGTGAAATCAAATTATGTTAAAATAAAAAAAACTAGAGGTACTACCGCAGCACATACTGCTTCGTATTACTTCTCAACTTGCAGATTTTGTAATTCAGAGATTTCAACGAAAATTAGTTCCGCGCCATTATTTTAGTTTTTTGAGAAAAAATGTGCCCTTATTTTGCGCTAAGTTACACGAAAGATACTCATATTTTCAAAAACTTGAACATGAACTTTAAAGATCCATATTTTAAGAGAAGATTTCATTAAGAAAAAAATCTCAATCTTCCATTTTTTAGTTGAAGAAACTTTCCCAAAAATCTGCACATTTGGAATTTTCAAAAACTTTGGGATTTCAACAAACATGAGACATGCACCATTCTCTTAAGCACCCTTTACTCTTTCCGAAGACCCAGTTTGATCAAAAAATTTGGTAACATTTTTGAGAAAAGTTTTAAAACATTTTTGAGGCTTCATGTAAAGTACCCTAAAAATGAAAATATACATGCATTTGAAACTCCCAAAGTCTCGAGTTCATTCAGATTGATTGGGAAATATCAGTTTTGGAAGAAACGAACGGTTTAGGCATACGGACGTTTCAAGCATTGAGTACAAACGGACAGACAGACGTTTGCCGTCAATCGATTTTTCGTTATCAAGGACCCTCAAAACATGGATTCTGGCTACATCATGTGTTAGAGGAAATATTTTCTATATTTAGAAACAGGATTTATCCACGTTTTCGTTACCACAGCCCGTCAATAAGAGTTTTTCTGCCGACCACTCCCCGTTTTTCCGATTAGATAACTTTCTCTTCTTACCAAGTACCTTCGTAAGGGCGAGAAAGTAAAAATAATGCGTATTTAACTCCAAAGCAATTACTTATTTTCAATAAAAATTCGTATTATTTTTATTCCATTATAGAATGTATCATTCTTTCTCCCGCATTCTAGCCTCTGCCCTTCATGTTAACAAAAATCATAATGATATTGATTACAAGTTTTTAGAAGTATCTGAAGATGTGCATTTTATGAGAAAATAATATCGATAAACATAGAGAAAAGAATAAAATATCTCCATTCTCTACTTTACAAAGTAATGTCAAAAAATGGTACACATGTTTGTATGTTATTGGTAACATTTACGTCTGTCTTGTAGTGTTCACCTCAGGCTTCACTTCAGGCTTCAGGGGCAGCAGAATCACTTGTCGCTTGTGGCGCTCATGCTGATTTGCCCGAGTTTCCACTATTATCTTTTATACTATTTGCTAATGGCACATCCATATAGCTAGGCGAGACCAAAGGGAATAGAAAACTAATGAGAGGAAACTCTGTACCGTACTGTAGCACCATTAGTATCTTTAAATTTTTGGGAGGGGTATTACTAAATGTACTCTGTGAGATGACGTAAACGCCATATCACTCTATTCTTTTGTTGTTGTTTTCTCAAAAATTGCAAAAATGTAGTTTATTTTATTTTTATCTGACGTCATTATTATTTATATTAGCGGAACTTTTTCACATTATTATATTTATGAGTACGTGTGCTTCAAATAATGTCAAGTAAAGTTTCTGGAGAACTCAACCGTTTTCTGTAAAAACTAATTAAAAATTCGGCATTTTAAAAAACGCTTAAACACCATTTTCTCACAAATGGCTCCAACTTTTTTCATCAAACTTTTAAAACGGGTAGTGCTAATTGCACTATTTAATGTGACGTAAAACTAATTGTTTTTTCTACAAAAATTAGAAAAATGTATTATATTTTAAAGATCTCTCTGCACGTTTCTCTCAATTTGTAAACACTTTTGGATTTGTGAGTTAATGTGCTTTAAATGACTTCAAGTAAGTTTTTTGAAAACATCAATGATTCCTGTGAAAAAGAGCTTCACATTTCATCATTTACAGAAGCGCTTAAACGCCATTCTCTTCACCCTTAAGAATCTAGATATGTTTGTATATGTTTTCAAATTCGGATGCTGACAAAATCAAAAATATTTATTTTATTAAAAAGTAAGCTCGCCTATTCTTCCCCCGTAGTTTGTTCTTCAAAATTATCTTAACAACTGCAACACTCCTTTATTTTTCTAATATTAATTACTACGTATTTTTATTATCAACTAATTATACTGTTCACCTTTTTTAAATATTATTGGGTCACTTTCATTTACATTCGTGGGGCCTGACATACAACTTTCCTTACGTGTTGCATATGTACGAGTGATTCTCTACAAAATCACGATCACTGGAATTTCTCTGGAAGATAAATCTTACTGTCGAATTGATGGCAACTCTAATGAATTCTCAGCCTTTTCTCTTTTAGAAAACAATAACAGTTAATATTTATTATCGCTAAATTTACAATATGCGAGATCCCATGACTTCATAATTGAAATTTTCTGTAATTGTACCGGACGTTTTTTTATATAGAAAATGCGTAAGCATAAGTTGTTTCTCGACTGGGTATCTTCTCGGCAGAAAATCTTCTCGGATGGTTCCCTGTGCGGGCTAAGGGATGTCTCCGATGCTCGGTCTAAATTTTGAAGGCCCGTGATATCTCTAAATATTGGATTAATTTCTTAAATCCTTCGATATATTGCATCGCGACGCGACTCGCCCTAATTTCGGTTCCGTGTGGAACCCTATGCGCGACTGCTATTATCATCCACTGATATTAATATTCCTTTACCCAGCTACGAAGCTACTCTATCTAAATACTTCGGTAATACGAATTCTATTTAAAAAAAAACTGAAATGAACTCACCCCAAAACACGAAAGAGTTTATAAGATTTTGAATAATAATGTTTTTGAACTTGAATAATACTACGTTGCTTTAAAAGCATGAACCTCCAAAACGTGGCCTCAAAGTCCTTTTTTCCTCTCCTGGCTTGCCAGCCCTTTAAGTTCCTCGCGCGCCTCAGGCCAACGAGACAGCGGGCAGCGGGCAGGGAGCGCATGGGCGCACGGGCGGGTGACGCGACGGCATGGAAGGGGAAGGGCTGTGAGGTATTTTTCAAAATTTGACTTTACGAAGCTCCTATTCATCAGATTTGCATGGCTGACACGACGTTGGATTCTGGAAGCTGGTCGCCATCGCGCTATAAGCCCACATTTTTTTAATTGTTCCCGAAAGTAGGAAATACAATTTAGAAAACAATTTTGTGCTATTTGTTTTGAAAAAAGAGCTTCGTAGCGTAAGTTCTATTTAAAAAAATAAGTTAAATACCGTTTACAGATCGAAAAACAAATTGAAAGGGAAACCTCCGTCTGTCCGTCCGTCTGTCCGTCTGTGAACACTGCTAGCGCCTAAACCATACGTACGATTTCTTCCAAAATGGATATTCACCTGTCGATCTGGTTCTAGTCGAAGCTTTCAGATTTTGAAAACCATTCTGTAACATACATTACATGAAGCCCCCCGGACATTTTCAAAATTTTCTCAAAAATGGCTCCAATTTTTTTTCTTTAAATTTCTTGTAAGAATAGAGTAAAATGCACTTATGAAGGTGCCATAGATCCGATTTTCACAGTAAACATTGAATTTTCGAAAATTGCAAAAGTTTGAATTTTATTTGATGTCTTCCTCCAACTACGAAATTGCAGATAGAGCTTTTCCCTTCAAATAAAATTTGTTCTTCATACTGCGTTTTTTCTTTAAGGTCATTTACATTTTTTTTGAAAATTTTAGTACTTATTGCATAAATATGTGCAGTTTTAAAAAATTACAAAAACTAGATTTTCTCAAAAACTGCTCCAAATTTATTCTTTAAATTTTCGGTAGGTATAGTGCCTAATATACTTTATGAGATGATTAAAAACGCCATAATGCTACATTCATTTGTTTTCTCAAAAATTGGAAAAAATGTAATTTTTTTGACTTATGTCTCACTTCGTTAATATTTAAATTAGCGGCGATTTTTTCATATCATTATATTTATGAGTACATTGCTTTAAATAATGTCAAGTAACGTTTATCGAAAACACAACCGTTTTCTGTGAAACCTAGCTCAAAATTCAGCATTTTCAGAACCGCTCAAACGCCATTTCCTCGTAAAGGGCTAAAAAAATTTCTTCAAACTTTCGTAACGGATAGTGCTAATGACACTCTTTAATATTACGTAAAGTGTGTTTTGAGTAATTTTTTTGTTTTTTCAAAAATTACATGAATTTAATTTTTTGAAAGATCTCTCACATCTTTAATATGAACATTACCAGCAATTTGTAAATATTATTATATTTGTGTGTGTAAGTGCTTCAAATAAAGTATTTTGAAAACTCAGAATTTTTCTGTGAAAATGAGCTTCAAATTTCGCATTTTTAGTTGCGCTAAAACGCCATTTTCTTTTAAAACGGCTCATAAATTTTAGATTAGATAAATTTTAGAAAACTGCCATTTAGGATTAGGTTTTTGTGTTCTTTAATATTCTAAAATGAATATTTCCGTTCTACCGATAGGAAACCGAAAAATTAAGAAAATGTCAAAATGTTCTTTTGGCGATGATAGATGGTAGCGGGCAAGAAAGAGTATGTGGCAATTCCGAATAGCTAGCGAAGACCCAAGGAAATACAAAACTAGTACGGAAAAGTCTGTGCCATTCTGCAGCACCACTTGTTGACTGTGCGCTATAGCCTGGTTTTTTGTTTGGACAAAATATACCCATTACTCGGACCCAGGTTGCGGGCACACCCTTTGCGAAGCGAGTAACTACGATCGGAACCACTCATTCCGATGAAAATCAGGAGACGACAGATTTCGTATACGTGAGAGTTCAACATCGCTAAGTTGTAACCAAAGACGCTCGTATTTTCGGGGATGGGTAAAATGTAATAGGCAAAACTTTGACTTCTGTCGAGTGAAGTAAGCAGTACAGATTGATTCATAAATTCATTAAAACGTTTTATTTAAATTATATCTAGTGGCATTCATGTCTAGAAGTACAATGCTACTACAAAAATATGAAGAATCTAGTGATGCTCCTAGAATGGCAAAGTCTTTCTCATATTAGTTTTCTATTTGCTTTGGTCTGGGCTAATTATTTTGACTTGTCATATACAGCTGCCATCCATCGCCACAAGGGACCTTTTCTTCCAAAAAAGTTCTCAATTTTTCGGTTCCCTAATAGTAGAACCGAAATATTTAAGAATATTAAAAAAACAAAAAAACCCAATCCGAATTGACAATTTTTATTGAAAAATTTCGAGCCGTTTTTAAGAAAATGAAAATTTTTGTGTTTTCGAAAAACTGCAGAAGTTATTTGAATCACTTTCAATCTCAAATACAATAGTGGTTACAAATAGCTGGAAATGTGCATTTTAACGGATTGAAAGATATTTAAGTATGTATTTGTGTAATTTTTGAAAAGAACAAAAGAATATCCTAAAATAAACATTGTCATTTTAAATGGAGCAATGAGGCCTTCAGGTGGATAAGTTAAAAAAAAGTGGAGCCAATTTTGAGGAAATTGCGTTTGAGCGTTTCTGAAAATGCGGAAATTTGAGCATCTTTTTACAAAATTCCGAAAAGTTTGTAAATGTCAAAGGGGTTAATGTAAAGTACCCTCAAATTTTTTTAAAGAATGCTTTTGAAAGTCACAAAGCTTTAACTCGTGCGAGATTGACAGGGGTATCTTAAATTTGGGAAAAAAAACTACGCATAGTGTAGGTGCTAGTGTTGCTCACATACACACACCCGGACGGACGGACATTGTCAATTGGTTTTTTGGTATCAAGGAACCACAAAATAGGGATTCTGGCTACATCATGTGATAGTTTTTTCTTTAATATTGCAACAGGTTTCATCCACTTTTTCGTTATCAGAGCTCAGCAATGATTTTTTTTCTGACGAAAATCCGCCGTGTTTTCGCGCAGCATTACATAACTTTCTCTGTACTACGTGTTTTACTCAGTATATTCGTACGCTTACGCGAAAGTAAAACATCTCTTAAGTCGGAAATAGGCGGATTATGCGGACCAGCAGGTTGAGGAATGTTTGGCAGTAATTCGGTCGGGAATAATGTCACAAACACAATCTGAAACTTCCTTTACAATAAGTCGATCGACTCTATGAAGGAGACTGAAGCACAAAACAAGTCAGAAACTAGGCCACTTAGGTGTTTACTTTAGATGAAGAATTAGCCTTTGCAATTCTCCTTGACAAAATTTGTAATTTTGTATTTCCGGCTCATCTAGTATTTAAAGTGTTTTAAGTATTTATTTTTTAAATACACATATTTTGTTTATTTAAATACATCTCTAACATACATGATCAAAAAAATACAGTTTTTCAAATACAAAATGAATTTAAAATACGTATTTCAAATGAAGTATTTAAATACTGCCCAATCCTGCCAGGCGCACACTGAGTGTGCCACTCGCATTCTTATGGTTCCTGACGACAATACGTGTATCATATTGCATTATCTCTTCCCTAACTTTTCTTCTGAGTTTCTTTAACAGTTTGAATTCAACTGCTTGTTTCAACTGCTCCGTTGCAAGTCGTGGGAGTAAGCTAGCTGAATTCTCTCAAAAACTTTTTCGGTGTACTGTGTGCGCCGCGCTAGATATAACATAAAAACATAAAAGATTAATTGCTTTTCAATGTAGAAGTTATAGAAACCAATTATTACGTATGATGGTTTAAAAGATGAATAAAATATATTGTGTTAAATATTAATAGGTATTTTTATAATCACTCGTTCATATTTACAACTAGCTGGTATCCGGCCCGTTGCTGCCGCAGAAGAAATAATTGATTATATATTCCTCTCCCCCTCTCTCATTTTCCCCACTCTGCCTCTTTTTCCATCTCTGTGTCTCTTTTCCCTCCTCAGTGTCTCTTTTCCCTCCTCAGTGTCTCTTTTCCCTCCTCAGTGTCTCTTTTCCCTCCTCAGTGTCTCTTTTCCCTCCTCAGTGTCTCTTTTCCCTCCTCAGTGTCTCTTTTCCCTCCTCAGTGTCTCTTTTCCCTCCTCAGTGTCTCTTTTCCCTCCTCAGTGTCTCTTTTCCCTCCTCAGTGTCTCTTTTCCCTCCTCAGTGTCTCTTTTCCCTCCTCAGTGTCTCTTTTCCCTCCTCAGTGTCCTCTTTTCCCTCCTCAGTGTCTCTTTCCCTCCTCAGTGTCTCTTTTCCCCTCCTCAGTGTCTCTTTTCCCTCCTCAGTGTCTCTTTTCCCTCCTCAGTGTCTCTTTTCCCTCCTCAGTGTCTCTTTTCCCTCCTCAGTGTCTCTTTTCCCTCCTCAGTGTCTCTTTTCCCTCCTCAGTGTCTCTTTTTCCCCTCAGTGTCTCTTTCGCCTCTTTGGAAAAACGATCGCACATAATTAAACAGATACGTACCCACTGATTATCAGTTAAAATTAATTTATCATCAGTTGTGATAGTCACACAAAAGATCGATTATACTTTGAAAAAAAACAAAACAAGCTTTTATAAAAAATTTCCTCGGTTACTCTTTCTCCGTGTGTTTACATCTCCAGCAAATATCATAATACTTGTATATTTCGATTTGCTTACGTTTGGGAAATAGTTTTCTTCTCTGAGAAGAGTTCCAAACAGAAATGATCCCGCTGATCACAACTGGAAATGTCCTAACAATTTTGTCAAATGTAGATAAACTTGCAATGCAAATATGTTCTAATAAATGTTTCTATATAATTCTATTCAGAGCAAATTTTAATTACATTAAAAAAAATTAACAACAGCTTTTTCGTAACAGTATATTTTCTTTAATAAAAGAACTCATACGGAATAATCATTCTTCACTTTCATCGTTCAGTTCTCGATCTCTCAGCGATGTTTCCGCTACGATGAAAGTAGAAGCTAAGCGAAAGACAAAATTGAATTAAAACTAAATGCTGCATCGGCACGTATTTCCTTGCATATATGCATATGCATATTACATATATGTAATAACAATATTAAAATACACACAAGGCCCGCAGAAGTGTTTCCAATTCCCTAAAAGTTTTGTTAACGCTGGGATACGAACTCACGTATTTAGGTTCAGCATAATATTACTATGTCTACTACACTATTCACCCAAAGAATCACAGCTTCTCCGATACTTAAGTTGCACAGGGGAACTAATTTTTTTAATCGGCGTGCGTAAACTCACAATCCGACGCGTAGGGTGCCACTACTGGAAGTCTGAGATGGCCTTATTTATGAGTTTCGGGAACTTCTGTAAGAACTCAAGGTTTCAAAGTTCGAGTTAATAGCAAGCGAGCACGACCAAGCGACCCCTCTGAAGGTCATTTCCAAACACTGAAGTCTGAGGAACAAATAGACACTGAATGTTAATGAATTCAAGAAAGTATATATAGATTTGGAATAAATGCATTTAAAAAACATTTTCCCCGCAAAATTGCTCTCTCATTAAAATTAAGTGAACTCATTTTTAATTTTCCATACCATTCACTAGAAATTTCTCTAATTACACATATTTATTTACATGTGTGTAACATTACAATTTGTAATACTATTGTTTGTTTCTATATTGAATTTAAATTATTTGTCACAATTGTCCAAGAGATCGTAGCGAAGCATTCTCCCATTATTTTCCAATATTACTGAATTAGTGCCACATTCTTCAAACCCCGTCTTTCCTTTTATGTATTTACTTGAATTGCTAGAACGCGTTAGCTTGAATGTTTAGATAAGCGTTGCTTGCCTTAGAGTTGAGGATGGCTCAAGGCGTGTCAAAAATATATTTTTACTCTATCTACTACACTAATGAGACATTATTGCATCTCTCTAATGAGACATTACTGTATGTATGTATGTATGTATGTATTTACATGACTTTACTGTATGTATGTATTACTGTACTAACTAAATGAGACATTATTGTATATCTCTTTACATGATCTATTCATTTCAGGTAAAAACCTACGCAGCTCCATTTTATCTTCCGTGCCACCGTTCCGTCGAAATGCAACTTTAAAAATCAATTTGTTTTATATCATAATTCAATTAATAATGAAATAATTTGTTTTTTACTCAATTTCTTCTCGAGACGGTTAACTATTGGCAGCCACTTAGCAAAAGTAAGTAGAAGATATCCATGCACATAATAAAGAAGCATATACATATGCATGACAACAGCTTCTGCGTTTTGAAATTAGAAATAAATTTTATTTGTAATGCAGATGAATGAAAATAATGAAACTCAAGTTTCAACGATGTATTAAGAATATAAAGGAAATTTTCAAAGTTAGAAAACAGCAATATTTCCTTAGCAACAATTTCTACCGTTTTGCCGTAAGTCAGAAATCGTTAATACAATATAATCAGCGAAAAGCAAAACGATCTGAACCAAATACTTGACTGCAAATACTTGACGCAAAGAGCGACCGGATTGTCTCTAAAACAAATGCGGGTTGGCATCAGATGCTAATTTCCTATAAACAATTGCGTAAGGAAAGGTGATAGCGCCGATCGGATTGCGGAATTTCGCAACTTGTTGAAAGGCAATTGAGATGAGAGAGTAAAGAAATATTGCAAAATTTGTAAATTTATAAACAATTTCCAATTTTTGCAATTCTAAAGTGGGAAGAGTTTCCTGATGGCCTATAACCGAAAACTGCGAATTAAAAAAATTTTGCAACAATTAACAATTTTATAAACAATTTCGAAATGTGCGTTATTCCTGCGGAAGAGTGTGCCCAAATTGTCCCTAAATTCAATATCGCAAAATAACAATTTTGACCAGAGATGCAAATTGATTGCTTAATATCTAGTTTAATTGTTGCTTTAATAATAAATATACAATTGGTCTTTGAATTTTATTGTCTTGTATTGAAATGGTTCCTAGAAATTTTCTATCGAATGCAGAAAGACAATATTTTGCAATTTTTTGCAACTTTTAGAATTACTTTTGAACACTTGAAAATGTGCAATTATAATAGTTTTCCTTATGGAAAAAATCTGGACAGTTGATAAAGTTCATGGATTGTGTATGAACAGCAATATTGGAATTAGAATGCGTATTAGAAAGTAATTTGTCTAAAATTAGTGTTATTTTATCTCACATCACCGTAATTTCTTCAAAAAGAATTGTGTTAATAGTGGTTAAATGTATGTGTTCGTATATATTTGAATAAATTTACTTTAATGTTCGTAAAAGTGTTTCATTCCTTGTATTTTTATTTGAAAATATTTTCACATCGGAACTAGCGACGCCCGCCATTTTGTATGACGTTAAGTTTGTTAGGACACTCCCCCCTGTGTTGAGATTGGCTGCGTAGGTTTGTGAGGCTCCGCCTGCGACGTTTCGTCATGACAAGGGCTGCCCAAGCCGTGCACAAGCTGAACTTAGCCGCAGACGGCCGCGATCAATTTTTGTTTCCAAAACGGTACCAATAGTACGTCGTTCCTGGTACATGTTCCTTTCGCGAAATGTAGACCAGAGTATCTCGGCGGATTTCTTTGTAAGTCAAAAATCAGGAACAAAATCATTTAATGCACTTTACTTGTATATTATAGGTTCCTTTTCAATATCTTCAATTGAGAAATCTCAGTGAGAGATAGGATCGGCCATTTCAGCGTTAAATTTGGATTCAGAGTAGGGACAGTTTTGTGAATTTCCGGACGTTGTGGGACAGGTACATTAGAATCATGAGGAACCAAGAGAAAAATTGCTGATGGAGTTCTCTTTTGGATACACAATAATATTTTTGTTGTTGCTGTTAAATCCCTTCTCATTCCCAAAACAGAAGTAGCAGTTATAACAGTAGTCTGTAGGTGTACTGTGGTACTGTGATAGTACTGTGGTACTGTGATAGTAAGGTGGCATTGCAACCATCGCAGGCCTGTTGTGGCGTCAAAGGCGTGGTCATAACAGAAAAACACAATAACTTTTGAAATATTCATAAAGGTTTTTTTGTTTATCACAGTGTTATAATTAGGTATTTTACGAAACTTCCGGACTCAAACATTTACGTACTGGTTACAAAAATTATGAGAAAGTAATGAAATTTGTTGTAGCACCACTATTTTTTTCAATTCTGTAAAATGTGAATCTTTTGAAAGTGACTCAATTTACAGTACATTTTGTCTGTCAATATTTTGCCTATAATTGGTCTAAAAAATTTCCAGTAAGAAACTAATTGGGTGAAACTGTTTGTTTATTAAGAATTTGGCTGAGTAGTTTTTACTTTCCCGTATACGTACGTATTCACGGAGTGATATAGGTAGTATAGGGAAAGTTATGTAATGCTCCGCGAAAAAATGGCCAATTTTCGGCGGAATAAAATTAATTGTCGGGACGTGAAAACGAAGAAGTGGATAAAACCAGTTGCTAAATTAAGAAAAAAATCCCCTAACACGTGGTGTAGCCAGAAACCCTGTTTTCTAGTTCCTTGATACCGAAAAAACAGTTGAAAAGAAAACGTCCGTCTGTCCGTATGTCCGTCCGTCTATGAACACTGCTAGCGCCTAAACCATACGTACGATATCTTCCAAAATGGATATTCCCAGTCGATCTGCTTCTAGTCGAAGCTTTGAGATTTTGAAAAAGATTCTTCAAAATTTGGGGGTACTTTATATGAAGCCCCCGGGGATTTTAAAAATTTTCTCAAAAACGGCTCCAAATTTTTTTTAAGTTTCTTGTTCTTAGAGTAAGATACACTTATTAAAATGGCATAGGTCCGATTTTCACGGATAACTATGAATTTTCGAAAATTGTGAAAGATTGAATTTTTTTGGCGTCTTTCTCCAACTACAAAATTGAAGATAGAGGTTTTTACGTCAAATAAAATTAGTTCTCCAAAGTGAGTTCTTTGTTTAAGGTCATGTACATTCTTTGAATATTTTAGTAGTTTTCGCGCAATATTGTGTGCAAAATGTGCAATTTTAAAAATTACAAAATTTAATTTTTTTTAAAAACGGCCCCAAATTTTTTCTTGAAACTTTTGGTAGGAATGATGCTAAATGTACCGTATGAGATGTCATAAACGCTATATTGTTGTATTCTTCGTTTTTTCAAAAAATTGCAAAAATGTAATTGTTTATTTGTCTCTCACGTCGTTAATATTTAAACTAGCGGCGAATTGTTCACATTATTATATTTATGAGAACATGTGCTTTACATAATGTCAAGTAAAGTTTATGGAAAACGCAACCGTGTTCTGTGAAAACTAGCTCAAATTTCCGCAATTTCAGAAACGCTCAAACGCCATTTCTCATAAGGGTACACAGAATCGAATTTTGGTTAAAAAAAATCGAATTTTCTTTTTTTACTTGTTTATATTCTTTAGACTTTCCTGTTTAAAATGATATATATATTGCGACTATCCGTCTGTCGGTTGGGCGCCGTAGACGTGGTAGCCGGCTCGCTCAGCCGATAGAAAGGCTTGCCTAAACTGACGAAGATGGAGGAATTTGGTGGCCGGTGTAAAATAAGAGACTTTTACTCATGTAAACAAATAGGTGGCTTTTATTTTAAAAGAAGAATTGCAAGATTTTGCCACTCATTACGGCGAGCATGCTCCCCTTTCCCAATTCCAAAATATGACATGCACACATACGATAATAAAATAAACTAACAAGTGAAAATTACTACAGTAAAAGAAAACAAACATTATTTTTCTCTACGCTGATTCCCTCTTGACAGCCAAGCGCGGCCGGGAATCTTCTCTTCATCGCCCGGTCAAAGGTAATTAAAAATTGTTCACCAAACTGTTTGTGCCTTTCGACCACGGGCGCGCCAAAAGAATAAAAAAGAATACCGTCTCAGCGGGGCAGCGGGTACAACAAACCAGAGTTGAACGACCTCGAGCCGCCGCTGTTTGACAGGGGCGGCGTGGGACGTCTTGGGGCGCCGCACAAAGGATCGCGCAGTGCCGAGTCAGGTAGTAGGCGGGGTCGCAGGAGTGTTGACCCACCACACAGCGCCGCTCACTTATTGTCGCTAATACTCAGATAATGTCTGCACAGCTGAACGACCTTGTCACTTTCAGTTCACCGCACGGTACTTTAGAGTTCGTAGCAAGTTCGTGAACGATCAAATAATTCCACGATAATGTTCCGAACACGAGCACAGGTCAGATACTTTTTCTGAACTATTAGAATGTCAATAAAACCTTTCACAGTCCGCGGTCTACACTTATTTAAGAACCGCTCACAAATTTCTCTCGAAAACTCAACGCTTTCTTATAAGTCCAACTACTAAACAAAACTTTATCTCTGGCGCCGGGCGCCTCCACTATAACGTCTCGTCCCCCTGACCGCCTCTTACGTCCTCTCTCTGTGACGGCCGCACAGCCTCTCTGTGTGGTGGCCTCACACCTTCTCTTTCGAGCCTCCCTTCCCCCACCAAAATTCTCTCAGAATGTTCTAGAACATTCTAGAGCTTTGTCCACGTCCGACGGCTATTGGTGAAAGGGTATTGCGTCGTAGAATAATTCCGCCCAATCATCGGAAGATTTTGGGGCCGAGAAATGAGAGAGAGACCCGCACTCGTTCCTCTCTCGCTTCAATTTTCTGTTAAATAGGGGCAGAAATTAATGACTGGGGGGGAACGAAAATCTCAAGGGAGGATGGGGAAGGCGAGGAGCGCCGCGGAAAAGTACTGGCGTGCACGTGCACGGGAAGACTTCCCAGGCTGCGGGACACTTGGGTGCGACGAATCGTTAGGGGGCGGGTCCAGCGGGTGGCCTGGCGCCGCCGTCGGCCCCTCTGTCGCGCAACACGGCGCAATTCTCAGGCTCGCAGCCGTAATGGATTCGGTATCACTACAATATATATATACTGTCACAATATATATATATATATTGTGACAGTACTTACCCTTATTGGTTTCATGAGTACACATATCATAAATTTTTGTGATGTTTATTTTGGGCACAGGGGTTCTTTGAGGGGGGTACTTTAATCGTCATTTTCTGAATTCAATGAATCTACCGTCACAGAAACAGAATTTATTAAGAAAAAAATTAACAAAACATCTTCATATTACTAACATAATTTACATCCTTGACCTGGTCGCAAGTTCTTACAGAATACTGACTAAATGGTTTATACAATACGTCTCCGAATATTCCTATCATTACATTTATCATTTCCATTTATACAACCTCCATTTCTCTGGAAACTGCATGCCATTCGTGTACCACTACAGACACCATTGCTCTCCTTACTACTCACTGAGCACCCTGAACTGGCATTCCACTCGATTACCCCTCTATTTGTTCATAATTATTGTTACTTATCTGCCCTCCACAACCGTCGTCTTCTACGCGACGCGATGCCGCGTGCTCCGTCCGATGCCGAGAGGTGACCTTGGCGCCAACGATGTCCTGCCTGCCCACGTGTCGCCGCCGGCCCGTTCCCATGCACCGGTGTCGCCTCACCACAGTTTCCTTCTTCACACGACGAATTTACTGTCTCAGCTCACACGGCTCCACCATATAATCCCGCATCCGCACAGCTACACCGACTGTCACTGAACAGCATGGCCTACGTGTCCGTGCACTGTCCCCTTCTCTCGTCAAATTTCGTGATTATTCCTTCCAACTGAGTTTACCACAATCCTTACTAGCAATCATCGTCAAGTCCATCACATTTATCCTTCCTTTAGCACCAGCCGTCCCGATTATTCTCGATTTATCTGTTCGTTACCACATCGCTCTCTTGTCGCCATCACACCTCTGTCCTCACCTCTCGCTGCTTAACTCCCAACTGCCGCTTTCGCGCGGTCCGACTGACCAATTCACCACTTCCGGGCGCTCGTTCACGGCTCGGCCCGATTCGTTCCGCAACGATTCATCAACCTGCGCGCCACTTTTGAACGTTGTGGAGCGCCTATTATTTACGTTTTGACCAATACGGTCTATATATATATATATATATAAATGTTTATGTACAAAAAATTTAAGCGTGTTAAATATTGATTTTTGTAGGGAGGGGCGCGCAGCCCCGCCCCTGTAAATATGACATGGCTGACCACAGAACTGTCTAAAAATTTTTAGATCTTATTTTTCAAATTTCCCGCAAGCGCATTTGATTCGTAGTGTCAACGTTGGACAACCTGTGAAGGGTACATGTTTGCTCAGTTTGCCTGCTTGTTCTGTTGATGTTCTTTCGTTTTTACTTTCCCGTATACGTACGTATACACGGAGTGATATACGTAGTATAGGGAAAGTTATGTAATGCTGCGCGAAAAAATGGCCAATTTTCGGCGGAAAAAAATTAATTGCCGGGTCGTGAAAACGAATAAGTGGATAAAACCAGTTGCTAAATTAAGAAAAAAAATCCCCTAACACGTGGTGTGGTCAAAATCCATGATTTGTTGCTTCTTCATACTTAAAAATCGATTGACGGCATTCCGTCTGTCCGTCTGTGGTCAACGCTAGCGCCTAAACCGTTCGGTCGATTTTCTTCAAAATTGATATTCCCCAGTCGATCTGATTCTAGTCGAAGCTTTCTGATTTTGAAAAAGATTCTTTAAAATTTGGGGGTACTTTATATAAAGCCCCCCGGGGATTTTCAACATATTCTCAAAAACGGCTCCAAATTTTTTCTTTAAATTTCTTGTATGAATGGAGGAAAATACACTTTTTAACATGGCATAGGTCCGATTTTCACGTACAGCTCTGAATTTTCGAAAATTGTGAAAGTTTGAATTTTTTTCGGCGTGTTTCTCCAACTACAAAATTGAAGATAGAGATTTTTTCTTCAAAAAAAATTTGTTCTGCATATTGAGTTCTTTAATAAAGATCATGTAAATGTTTTTCACAATTTTGGTAGTTTTCGTGCAATATTGCGTGCAATATGTGCAATTTTAAAAAATTACGAAAACAAACTTTTCTCAAAAACGGCTCGAAATTTTTTCTTTAAACTTTTCGTAGGGATAGTGGTAAATGTATTCTATCAATGACATAAAAGCCATTTTGGTCTATCGGTTGGTTTTTTCAAAAATTACAAAAATGTAATTTTTTTACTTGTCTCTCACGTCGTTAATATTTACATTATCGGCGATTTTTTTACATTATTATATTTACGAGTATATACAGTAGAACTCCAATTATCCGAATTAATGGGGACCGGGACCCATTCGGATAATCAAATATTCGGATAATCGGATTTTTTTTTAAAAAAATTGCCATTGGAGAGAATAAAAGCTACGTTTTGATATTGCACTATTTTTTTATTGAATTAAATGAAAGAAACATGAAATTTTCACATGTTTTAAATATAAATAAATGTACTTATGTACAAGTTTAGAAATAAAAATCATTGTTTTTTAAACATCTCCGTTAATGTAAGCTGTTTTGCGGTCTTCAACCGTTTTCGGGCAGCCAGGTCACGCATTCGCTTGACGGTGAGCAGTTGCAAGTGGTCACACTCGGGCTGACGCTCCATCCACTTCAAAGCAGTCTCGAGGCCGGCAAATGCTTCACTAGCTGATGGTCCAGCGTCTACTTCAACATCAGCAGAAAGTTTCTTCTTCCACTTCAACATCTTCTCTCACACTTACAACAATTTCATCGTCATTGAGAATTTGAAAACCAGGTCAGACGGTGTCACAAGCCATCCACTCTCCTACATCTTCAGCACTTACTTCTGTACAACCAGGAATTTTTACAATCATTTTTCTTATTTCCTTTAGTGACAACGCATCTTCATCATCATCATCCTCTCCATATTCTTGTTTCTCATTTTCTTCAGATTCTTTTTTTTGTTCTTCTCAGACGGTAGGCCTTTCAGTTTATTCCACGCACGTCTTAGCGTCACTGCCGTAAACCAAACTCCAAGCTTCCGCTACCATGTAACAGCAGTCCTTTAAATTTATTTTGCTATGATTTGCCAAAACCAATTCTTCATCTTCAGCACCTTCGATCAGCAGTTTTCTCAGCAGTTGCCTTCTGTAATGGCGCTTCATTGTTTCAATAACAGAGCTGGTCCATGGGTTGCAGCAAACTTGTAACATTGGGACGCAAAAACGTCGTTTTAAACTGCCCATTCTCTCTTCCAACAGTTCTGCTGTAGGATGAGTGGGTGCGTTATCAACAATTAAAAGCACCTTACTTGCCTTCTTTTCCCACCGATTTTTGGTGCTTTTTCACTTCAGGAATAAACACTTCATCATACCCATTCGGTAAACAAAGCTGCAGTCATCCAGGCCTTGGGTTGACTTTTGTAGAAGAGTGGAAGTTTTTTTACGTTTTTAAATGCTCTTGGATTTCTTGATTTTCCTATCAAAAGAAGTGGCAGTTTATGATTTCCAGTGGAGTTGGCACAGTTAAGCACTGTAACACGTTCTTTACTGACCTTATGTCCAGGGACACTAGATTCCCTTTTAGAAGCCAAAGTGGTTTTTGGTAATGCTTTCCAAACAAGGCCAGTTTCATCGGCATTATAAACAAACTCCGGATCATAGGATTCTGATGCAGTTTTAAATTTTCAATAAAATTTTCAGCAGCTGCAGAGTCTGCTGAAGCATCTCACCAGCCAAATCTAACTCGCGTACACCATGCCTGAATTTAAAATTCCTTAGCCAGCCGTTACTAGCCTTAAAAGATGAATAACCAAGCTTTCTGCAAGATTTTGGTTTTTTCACAAAGATTTGGACCTGAAATCGGATTTCCCATAGAACGTTGCTGCAAAAAACCATTTAAACACGGCATCTTCCAAATTTTTGTTGGGTTGCTGTCTTCATTGTTTTCCTGGAGGAACTTCCATCTCATTTTCAAGCACCGAAACAAAGTTTAAAAGTGTTGACTTACTGTTTTTAATGTGAGAAATTGTTGCTTGTCCAACACCATAAAATCTCAGACAACTTCTTACCCGTTACACCTTTATCGAGTTGCTCTATAATTTTCAGTTTGTCCGCTAACGATAGCACAACACGTTTTCTTTTCGAAGCCATGGTGTAAAAACAATACAGTATTGTACACGCACAAACAAAAAGTAAGCCGTAGCGAAAGAGTAGCGTCTCGAGCAAGGTCAATAGCACACTGGCTAATCAAAACAAACAATGACAGGTGCGCCGTGACTGCAATGCGCCGGAAT
>JAHLJT010007421.1:0-10967 GCA_031308135.1 Acheta domesticus
TACAAGCCTAAATGGTTTATTCCACCACGAATAGTAGAAATGAACCTGCCACTGTTTTCTTTTACAGGAACTCATTTTACGCAGACGTCAATTAATAACGATTTAGCTGCTGTTTAGCGCCTTTCGTGGTGATAAGTACTCGCTCGCGTTTTCATTGTTCCGAGGAATGGAGAGCGCTCTACGGTTTTAATATTGCAAAGGGAAATATGCTCTTTCATTCTCGCATTGCGCTCATTGTAGCTTCATTGAATAGTCTTCACAAAAGAAAAGCAAACAATGCAAATAAGCAGATGCTTTGTTTTTTTAACATTACACTAATCGCGAAATGTTTTAATTCTCATGCATACTAAACAAACAACATACGCTAATTTGTTGATGAAAATAAAATTGACATTTAAATTATTTGAAAGAATACACCATTCCTCTGATTTTGAAAAATAAAAATAATATAAGATTCCACTCGATCACCAAATAGAACATTATTATCAAGAATCTATTTACATGGATTGGAATTGTACTAATGAAATTATTCAATAAATTACTAGTAATTGTCTTCAGTTTGATTTCCATCGGGATGTAGGCGGAACATAGGCAAAAAAATCGATTTCAGTTTTTATTCTTGCATCATTTCCTATAGTTTGTAGTATATTCTCCAAAGTTTTGGATCAATCAAATCGCGATAAGACCTTTAAAATTTAAATACCATCCCGGCAGGCGGCCACGTTAGAAGGCGTAGTCAGGAAGCTACTTGAAGCAAGCATACGGAAATATGCTGCTTTACAAAGGCATTTCCCCTTTACAAACGTGTGTTTACTTGTTTTGAAGCGAGCTTTTATTGTGAACACAGTTTTACATGTCCTTTTCAAATAATGTGACGAAATCGTTAGAGTAATATCATGCCTAGCGACTAGTTGGCATAAGAAAGTGTAGAAAGCCAAAATATTTAACATTCCTTCACGAAGATTAAACAGAACTGATATCGTTTTTAATAATGTTGCGGATGTGTACTCGAATCGTGTACTCCTGATTCGGAATCTGTGTCCGCGAAGGACATCAAGACGAAAACTGGGTGGAGGATGCATGTAATGAAAATGGAAATGATGTTAACAATAGTATTAAAATAATACTTGCAATGCTTGCTGAAGCTATTGATAAATGTTGTTGCTGTGAAAATTATAGGAAATAAACGCTACGCTTAGTAGATAATCGTAAATAATAGCGTAGTTTTGTAGTTTGCATATCATTAGTGAAGGTTCCGAAAACTGCTCTTGAATGTTTGCAAGCAATTTCCAGTAACTCTGATTTTTCGTGATAAATGTACCTTTTTCTCGCGATTTTTGGCGTACAATTTTCAAATTTTAGGCAGAGTTGCAAATAAATAAGACAAGAATTTTTGTGTGAGGATTTTTTCAAATAATGTTAGATTGTTCACAATGATTTATTAAGCTAAATTTTTGTGAGCCTAATAATATGACACTAATTCAATAATTAATTTTTAAAAAACAATAACTAATGCGAACATTTCCTTACACTTAATTGTTTCTTTTATTTCAAAATAATAAGGCCTTAAATTTCAAGAGCCATATTTCAGGAGAGGCTAAATTTCACATTTTAATGTGAGTGGTTTTCAAGGAAAGTGCATTTTTGAAAATTAAAAATATAAATTGTTTAAAATGTTAATATTACAAACAATTTACCTTTTGACAAACAATAATGACAATATTTTTTACATACATATTCGTAAGTCTACAAACTTGCGTTGCATTACATCAAATTCTGACGGTTTAAGAAGTACAATACTACGTTGTGTAATCCGCCTACATCCCCCTGAAACTTAACAGATTCTTTAATAATTCGTATTTGACATTGTCGTCTAATTAAATTCTCAGCAGCACTTTCAGATCTCTCTATAAGAAAATGGTCTAACTCGAGAATCTATATAAGGAAAAAACCTACTACGTAATCTTAATAAGAAATTCTTCCTTCGGACGGAATATGAATTTGTATCTTCCCGTTGGAGGTGTGACTTAAGCCTTTTCACATTAACATTTTTACCCAATTAGGAAATTATTTTTGAATTTTATACCGTAGGCCAATTTTTCGTTAAAAGCCTTTTATTTGCACCCTTTCGATAGAAGGTAATATCAAGCAATAATACACTATGACCACAGGAACCAAATACGTCCCATGTTATTGTCAAATTCCTAATTTACTGAATAAAACACAAAAAAATAATAATGATTTAACGAAATTAATAGAATGCGTGTATTCAATTGGAGAGTTGTGAAATTGAGTTCGACATGAAGCCTAATATTGACGAATGGGAGCCGTTGTAATATTGTATGTAAATGTAAATGAAAAGCACAGAGAGCATTCATTTACTTCAATACTTGATTTCCTTAACGTATTGTAATATAAAACTATTACAGAACAAACGCCCGCGCCTTATCTGGACGGACGGAGCCGTAATATACAAAAATATTACAAAAACAAACGCCGCGCTTTAATCTGGACGCTCCGGTTACTAGGTAACGAAGGTTGTTGACGTGCAGATGGAGGCGCTGGACTAGAGAGTTGGTGATGACTGGCATCGTGGTGGTAGCGGCGGATGTAATCTGAATATTTAAGTAGGACTTCGACGTGAATAGTGAGGATAGATTGTTGGAACAATAGAGCAAGAAGTGAGTCAGCAAGAAAGAAGCAGGACGACTCTCGGCGACGACCGGCGCGAAGAGGGATTTTCGGCGCGGAAGTGTCAAGGGATGCTACGAACTGCGGAGCCATCGTTTCACAACGCCTGACAATTCGGTACCGTGAACCTAATGCATGCAATCAATCAAGAGAATTTATATTGTTAATCCCAAATTCAATTTTAATAAACAAAATTATTGTTGTGCCACGTTATATGTGATTCCTTCGGAATATAGATAATTTTCAGACTTCCAGGCTTCTCTGTATAGAGAGCATGAGAACCAGAAATTGAGCTAGCAAATTAAAGGTAAAAATAAATCATTCATTATTGTATCACAGTATACCGACCAAACTGATTTTCTTTTGCGTATTAAAAATTATTATTAAAAAAACCTCTCCTTGTCCCAAGAACATAGTCGACATTGTCGATAGAATATAATGAAACAAAAAAATCGTTTAGATTTTAATGAATTCAGCTCAACTAAAGAGATCATTCAACATTACAACATTTTCTCTATCTTACTAAATCACAATCAAAATATTTAATATAATAGAACATTTTGCCTCTTGCTCCACCTTTTTCATTCAATCTGGCGTATTTTCTAGTTCTCTTTTTTATCTCCGTATCTCTCTCTTTATCTCTCTCTCTCTTTTACTCCTTTCTTTCCCTCTTTCCACCCTTCATTTGTGTCCTGTTAGTACACGATTTTCAGATCCAATGACGTCAACACACCGTACTTGAACCAATGATCATCAGTTTCCGCTCTGCTTTCCTCCAACCATAACCCTCTCGTTGTGCTTCGCTCCGCTGTAGACCACAGTGATTCCACCGCCCGCGGCTGCCGCTCGACCTCCAACGGAACCTGCGCGCTGCAAATCGCATCAGCCAGCGGCCGGCCCGCGAGGGACAGCAGCCGCGCCTTCAAGGGCCGCGCCAAGGTCTGATGCTGCCCGCGCAGCCCCGCGGCGCCCTTCCCCGTCCCGCCCTTCCCCGCCCCGCCCTTACTCGTCCCGCCCTACCTCGCCTCACCATTTACCGCGCTTCCCCTCCTTGCGCACTCCTCCCCGCCCCGCCCTTCCACGCGCCGCCCTTCCCCGCGCCGCTCTTCCCCGCGCGCCCATTCCCGCACGGCCTTCCCCATGCCGTCCTTCTCCGCGGTGCCCTTCCCCGCCCTGCCCTACACCACGTCGCCAGTTATCGCGCCGCCCCTCCTCACGCACCTCTCCACCGTGCCGCCCTTTCCCGCACGGCCTTCCCCGCGCCGCCCTTCCCCGTCCCGTCCTTCCCCACGCCACCCTTTCCCGCATGGTCTTCCCCGCACCATCCTTCCCCGCGCTGCCCTTTCCCGCACGGACTTCCCCACACAGCCCTTTCTAGAGGCGCCCTTCCTCGCGGCGCCCTTCCCCGCCCCGCCCTACCCCACGTCGCCATTTATCGCGCCGCCCCTCCTCACGCCCCTCTCCACGGTGCCGCCCTTTCCCGCACGGCCTTCCCCGCGCCGCCCTTCCCCGTCCCGTCCTTCCCCACGCACCCCTTTCCCGCATGGTCTTCCCCGCACCATCCTTCCCCCGCGCTGCCCTTTCCCGCACGGACTTCCCCACACAGCCCTTTCTCGCGGCGCCCCTTCCTCGCGGCGCCCTTCCCCGCCCCGCCCTACCCCACGTCGCCAATTTATCGCGCCGCCCCTCCTCACGCCCCTCTCCACGGTGGCCGCCCTTTCCCGCACGGCCTTCCCCGCGCCGCCCTTCCCCGTCCCGTCCTTCCCCTCGCCGCTCTTCCCCGTGCCCACCCTTCCCCGCGGCGCCCTTCCCCACCTCGCCCACGCCTCCCCGCGCCGATAGGGAAGAGGAAGTGTCGAGGCACACGAGCGAGGGACTGCGGTCAGCACAAGGACGGGGCGGCGGGAGGAGGGTTGCGCCGGGTGGTGGTGATGATGACGGGAGCGAGAGCGGAGACGCTGATGCGGAGTAGACGGTCGCATACAAGGTGATGTGCACGATAACGTAGGTGGTGATGAAGCGGAATGGCGATAGATCGCGGCGTGGGCAATGTCGCGGGTGATCGCGGTAGTTTGGGCGGTGGCGGTAGTTTGGGCGGTGGCGGTAGTTTGGGCGGTGGCGGTAGTTTGGGCGGTGAGGTGGACGGTGGCATGGGTGGTGTCTTGGGCGGTGGCGTGGGCGGTGGAGTGGGCGGTGGCGTGGGCGGTGACGTGGGCGATAGCACGGGCAGTGGCGTGGGCGGTGGCGTGGGCGGTGGCGTGGGCGGTGGCGTGGCGGTGGCGTGGGCGGTGGCGTGGGCGGTGGCGTGGGCGGTGGCGTGGGCGGTGGCGTGGGCGGTGGCGTGGGCGGTGGCGTGGGCGGTGGCGTGGGCCGGTGGCGTGGGCGGTGGCGTGGGCGGCGGGCGTGGGCGGCGGCGTGGGCGGCAGCGTAAGTGATGGCATAGGCGACGAGGGTGGAAGGAGGTGGTGGTAGCGGTGAGGGTGGAGGAAATAAAGGCGGGGGCGGGTGTAGGTGGTCACTGCAGTGGGGGAGGAGGCGTCTGGGGTGGCGGATGTGGCTCTGGCGGTGGTGGTGGGGGCGGCGGCGGCGGCGGAGGAGGAGGAGGAGGCTGGCAAGCAGGGGAGTGGAGGCGGCGTGCTCACGTCCGTCAAACAAGCTGTCACTTGCCGCCGCTTCGGAGAAGAAAATCGTTCCATTGTGTCTGGGCTCCTCCGTCGTCGCTTTCTTGTCGGCCGGCGCCTCGTGTTTCCGGCCGCGTCCCCGACTTCTGGTGCCTCCGCCGTCCCCCTCCTCCCTGCCCCCTTCCCACCCCCTCCCCCGGCGGAGTTGGCCGTCGCCTGGCGACACGCTCCATCGCAGCTGGCGATCGGAGACGCCCGCGGCGCCTGCCGGCCGCGCGATGTCTCTGTTACGGAGGGCGGTGGGGACGATTCGTCCCCATCTAAAGCTCCGAATGCTTCAAATTTTGTTCCATTAATCCGTTTGAATTATTGGTTCACACTATATAAAGTCAAAGTTAATGAAACTATTGTTTGTTTCGTATTAAGAATTTACTATACTTCGGTTTTTCTTTCTTGGCGCACGGGGGGTGTCAATCAAATGGAATATCTCACGGTATTTCGCGTCGTTCTTCGTTGTGCCGGCAGGAATCTCATGATCGCCAGCACTGCTCGATACAGTCGCGATCATGCGGCACAATCGAAAACGGCACGAAATACCGTGACATATTCCATTTTATTGACACCCCCCGCCCGTGCGCCAAGAAAGAAAAAAACGTAATATAAAGTCAGTAAGTTCTAATAATCCATGGCCTTCTATTCATTATTATCATCATCCGTTTCTCGCGTTCCAAAGGATGAGAAGTGTAATTTAAATGAAAATGTATAGGAACACTGTAGTACTTGCAAAGTAGATTAAACACACAATATTCGTATCATAAAAAGTAAAACGTGAGATTGAATCTGTAAATCAGATATGCATAATTTTTTAAATTTTTGTACATTAATATTTATTTTAAGACATTTTCCTTGAATCAAACATTGTTTGATCTGCGACATTTTAATACGAGTACATCCACTACAAAGCGAACGAAAAACTATAATAGAAAGGTATGATTATAAAGGAAGGATGCGTATCATGGGCAACGCCTCATAATCTGCTGAGAGTGGAGTGTAACTCCCAATCTCTCCGGTCCAGCTGAGTCGTGAGCCGAAGGAGGTTGTTAGCAGGGGCAACAGCACTCGTTCCCTGGGGCCTAGGGTGGGAACAGCGCTCGGCACGCCGTCTGCCGGACCGTCTCCGAAGGGGATATTTAACGATGGACCTCCATTGGAGTGTTTCGCCCATTAAACGGCGAGCCTCCCTTATCACGGCCGTCGAGCGGCCAGACGCCCGCGTGGAAGGAGGGTGCGGCGGGGCAGCGTGGTTGGCGGGGGTGGCGGGGACAGGGTGGCGAGGGCGGGATGGGGTGGGGTGGGCGCGGGAATGGCGGGGTTGGTGTTGGTGCAGGGGCGAGGAAGGAATGGTGAGGGCGGGGGTGGTGAAGGCAGGGTGGCGAGGGCGGTAGTGGCGAGGGCGGGGGTGGGGAGGGCGGGGATGAGAAGGGCAGGTGACGAGGGTGGGTAGGGGTGGGCGGAGATGGCGGAGTTGGTGTTGGTGCAGGGGCGAGGGAGGGTTGATGAGGGCGGGTAGCGAGGGCAGGGATGGGAGGAGCGGATGGCGAGGGCGGGGATCGGAAGAGCGGGTGACGAGGGAGGGGATGTGAAGGGCGGGAGGCGAGGGCGGGGGTGGGAAGGGCGGGTGACGAGGGCGGGGATGTGAAGGGCGGGTGGCGAGGGCGGGGATGGGAAGGGCGGGTGGCGAGGGCGGGGATGAGGAGGGCGGGTGGCGAGGGCGAGGGTGTTGAGGGCGGAGTTGCCAAGGGGTGAGGTGGCGAGGGCGGGGTACAGAGGGACTGGGGTGGCGAAGGCGGAGTGGCCAGAGTGGACGGCAGTGGAGAGGGCGAGGACAAGGGCGGAGGCGGGGGTGGCGAGGGCGGGGTGGCAAAGGCGGTGAGGGGAGGGCGGGTGGTGAGAAAGGGGAGGGCGAGTGTGGCATGGGAGACGGAGGTGAAGCGGGCGGCGGGAGCGGCAGAGGGCGGGGATGACGGCGCGGCAAGAATGGCGAGGGAAAAATCAATTCGCCCGGGATTAAGGGAAAGGCGAAACTTTAACTCGCCCTTCGACATCCAATTAGAGATAGCAACACTTTTGTTTCTCACTGCGCCTGCTGGCGCCCTCGTGATTTAGTATGGAACTTTCCAGATGTCGAGTTTCGAAAACACTGCGTGTTCATGAATAAAACGCGTGAGAGCGTTACAAATATGTTACGATGAGAGAGATGTCAGTGCGTGTTGCTTTTCATGAAAAAAAAATAGTATAGAGAACAGATGTATTTGAACATGCTTTCTAATTCCATTTTCACGAGCAATGTAGATGAAACAAGTAAATGTACTTTCTACCTGAAATAATTGATTCTACATATTGAGGTCAAATAAAGTAGTCTTTACAGATCAGAAGTTGTATTCTTCTATTCCATTTAAGACCCAAGTTTCAAATTTCGGAATAAATTGTAAATGAAATATGAAAATGAAATGAGCTTTGATTTCATTAAATTACTACCGTGATCATCAACAAATAATACGATGTATTATTTATATCAGTTAAATCAAGAGTAATTGACATCAAGAAGATAACTGTCATCTTAAATATATGGAGAAATTGAAAAATTAGATAAATAATAAATATTGACAATGAAGTTCAGGATGCAATGAAAAAGATGTTTGATAAAAGAATAGAATATTTCACAATTACAGTACACGTAGCGAAGTCACTAGTCACATTAAAACAAAATAATAAATCTCTAGTATCAAGAACCTGGTCTTCATTGGGCCTCAAATACATAATGAAACCTTGCTTACTTTATTAAATTCTCTAATAATTGCTCCTATAATTGATTATGCTTGGCCGCCAGGAAACGATTCCAAGTATTTAAATTTAACTTATATTAGCCGCTGCCTTGCCGGCTCAGTCATTGGGTTCGGTTCAATGACAATTCGCTACCTGTATTTGCCAATTTTCACCGGATCTTCCGGCAGAAGCGCGAAATCTGAAAGTTTTTTCTGTTCTACTTTTGCACTAATAACGCGCTAAATTGCACAATAATAATCTTTTAATTCGTTTTGAAAAAAATAGCATCAACGTTATTCAAGGTTTGATTGACTTTTGTCTAGCTTTCTCATGAACAATCGTATTCAATTAAATTTTAACTCATTTTTATCGAAATCTTTTTGGTCATGACCTCTGAAATCTTTTAGATAGCGATCGTCAGAACAATACCATAGAGCTCTCTTGTATGTCGTCGGAAGGCGCCCCAAAGAACCAACCCAGGACTTCCGCGACGTCTTCCGTTCTTCTTCGGGCTCTGATGTCGTCTGCTTCGCTCTTCAATGCTCCTTCTATCACCTAAATCTGACTAACATCTGCAGCTATCCTGTCATCTATAGTTACTTTCTCTGTCTGCGTCTCATATGGAGCCTATTCACGAACTAAACATATCGGGAAAATGTCACTGCTATCTAATGTTCTAATCCCTGGCTCCTCCACGGCACTGCGGAAATATCTATAGCCCCAATCCTGATTATTTCTTCAATAAAAGTATATCCAATTATTTAAATTTGCTGTAGCAAATAATTTAAATAGTCCAATGAAAAAAATTAACTGCCTGATTAAAATTACTGATTCCGTTACGGCACAGTCAATACAATAAAATCAATGTTAGATTCCGCGTCTATCACGAGCGATACGATCGCCTGCACACCTAGTAGAAGAAGGCAGAGTTCCATTTCCAATGCCCCGTAGATGGAAGCAACCTGCCATTTGTCTCATAATTCCTATCTTTCCGGTTTGAAATATTTTATACCTCATCCCTTAAGGTTATTTCTCTTATACTTCGGCACTATGGTTCTCTTGCTCAAAAATACGGCATCAAGCGCCAGCCTCTGAATCGTTCACGACACCGACAGCCGATTTGACACCATAACGACGCCCTGGCAACCGTGTATGCGAAACATGTACAGTGATTTCCCGGTGTTTACCGTTGACTGTTTGCGCCGCCATGTTTTGGGTTGAAATATTTCATTAAAATTGTAAATAAGTAAGAATTATGTATTTATGTATTATTGGAAATTAATTAAGAATTTATGTATGGAAATATGGTTCCCATATTGTATATGGGAATATGCCTATTGCATCTCTGTAAATTTTTCACTTATTTTATGTTTTTTGAGACTAGGTTTTTTTATTTTTTGTATGTTCACAACATACTAAATTTTAAAAAAAAGAATATTAAAAAAACTCGTCACACCCCAAAATAACTACGTGGAAGTAGACAGATGATAATTATAAACCCACTTTTTTCTAATCATCACAACTGATTATCGATGGTTAGTCATTCCAGAAAGTATACGGTACATTATCTCTGTAAAACAAGATGGAAATAAATATTATTATTATTATATTATTATTATTATTATTATTATTATTATTATTATATTATTACTATTATTACTACGAGGTGGTCACGCCATTTTCTTGAAATTTATTTTTCGAGTCATGTTTCACTGTTACACATGGAGGAATAAGTAATGTATGTTCTTTGACGTCCTTTTTTGCGAATTTGTGGAGAGATATTTTATGGAATGATGTCCTCACTTCCCTCAGTTATAATTACGGAAATGCTGTGGTGTTTACAAACCTAAGAGAACCAGTACTATAGGTAAATAAGCCCACCTTAATATTTATCAAAATACATTTTGACGTTGCTTTTATTCGTTATATTCCTGTTTTTTCGTTGTGATCATATTCATAAACTGAATATCTGGGTTTCATTTTCGTTGGAGGTCAGAAGTCGATTGTACAGGCAAGCGAGCTATCTAATATGTTGTTCCGAGATTTTCATTGACTGCACTTGGTGCACTGGTTGACGTAAAACATCAAACAAAACAAGCTGTTCCTGCAGCACCAACATTCATTTTTTACGAAATATAAATATTACCATTAATTAATGCAGCTCTCGTGTTATTTGAGGTTAGCATTAACCCAACAAAGCCGGTTTGTCTCACGAGCCAGTGCACATAGTCAAGGGGTATCCACATTTCTATGCGCACACATGTTCAGTTCTTGTTTTGTCATACGTTTTAGAATCATCACACGAACAAGAGAATTTTATCACGGGACTGCGTGAGCATAATGTCGCGTCACGTATTCGAATCAGCTAAACACACGTCTTTTCTGCATGACGACACACAGAGGCCGGGAGTTAATCAAGGCATAGTGCAGATCAAAGCGCATTCTCGTGGAGGGGTGATTTGGGCGAAGGGTGGTGGGAGCAAGGCGTCGACATTCGACGGGCGGCGAGGGCAGGTCGGGTATCGATTGCGATCCGGGCGTCGCGGCGCCCGCCCCCTCCTCTCCCGCCGCCCCAGGCCGCCTTCCGCGGCGTCGTGGCGCCGCGATCGCTTCGCCCTCTCGCGGCGGCGGCCCGCGGCGCGAATTCCTTGCCGGCGCTATGGCCACAGGCGAGGCCCGCGGCAGGGTGTCAAAGGAGAGGCCGGGCCGCGCTGGCCAAACATAGGCACGGCGTTGCGCCTCTGGAGTGGGCCGGATTTCCCTCTTGGACACGAGAACACGATTCCAGGAATCTCCAAGGGAAAAGCGAAATGGAATATTTCAATACGC
>JAHLJT010007422.1:0-13443 GCA_031308135.1 Acheta domesticus
GGCGGGGACGCGAGCGCGGGGACGCGTGCGGCGGGACGCGGGCGCGGGGACGCGGCGGCGGGGACGCGTGCGGTGAGGACGCGGCGGCGGGGACGCAGCGGCGGCGACGCGTGCGAAGGGGACGCGTGCGAAGGGGACGCGTGCGAAGGGGACGCGTGCGAAGGGTACGCGTGCGAAGGGGACGCGTGCGGCGGGGACGCGAGCGGCGGGGAGCGAGCGCGGGGACGCGAGCGGCGGGGGCGCGAAGCGGCGGGACGCGAGCGGCGGGGACGCATGTCACTGAGCCGCGTGGACGGAAACGAATGAGGTGGGAGGGCAAGTGGTGAGGACTGATGTGGTGACAACTCCACGCGGCGGGGCGGGACGGTGTGTGCTGGAGGTAGGGAGTAGGGGAAGAAAATGGAGAGCCCGTGTTTTGTACCGGGAGAGGTGGAGGGGCGGGCATGGAGAGGTGGGGGAGAGGTTTTTGCCAGGGATTTTGCGCCCAGGTGCGCCGAAGCCGTTTTCCCGCTCCGTCGGCTGCGAATCAAGCAAATAATCCTTTTTAATGCGCTACCGCCCACATACACGCTCTCTGCGAGGAAATTAAAAACGCATTTTCATTTCGGGACAGCGCTCTGCATACGCGCGTTTTTCTCGGGCTGTTTTACTTTCAATGGAGTGTCTCCAGTGGAGAGCGAAGTGTGAAAGGATCAAAGGGAATGGTGGGGTGTAGTAAATACCAAATTTGGGATCTGCTATCAACGTTAGTTGATGGCATCGATAAAAATCACGTTGGCTGAAAACGTGGCTTTCAAGAAAATTGCAGCAACGTAATAGATAACGTATTTCTTTTTGTTTAAAATATCTCGATGTAAGTGGAAGAGGCGGAAACAAATTATAATTTGACACAGAAATATTCCTGTAACATTTATGAATAAAAATGTTAAGACCTGTTATGAGTTTAAAGACCTAGGGGAAGAAAACTAGAACAGAAAATTTCACTTAAGTGGAACTCTCCTCGTCTGTGACATGAAAATGACAATTAATACATGAATATGATTCAATGGCACCTGAAACGAGTTTAATTTCATTTGAAAAACATATAAATACTATTTTAATGCTTCGGCGTAGTTTGACTATTTGATGGAGTTAAACGGTGGAGAACAATTTTATAATCATTTAAGTTTTTTGATCTTTCAGAACCTAATCTTGAATGGTGTAAACCCACCACCTGAATGAAAAGATTTTTGTCTGTTTTGTACGTCTGTTTCCTTCCTTTAGAATCCTCGTAAGAATATTAAGAATACAATTAGGAATAAGCATCAGCAACTTAAAACTTTCCAAGAGTAGGGGACGCCGTCATAACGAAAAGACACTGACCCTTCAAAGAATACGTCGTTGATCGAAAGAAGAAAGATTGCTGCAGTGCAGTCGGAATCGAACGTTCCAACGATGAAGCAATCAGGCAGCTTCTCGGGAATTAGAAGTAAATTCTTTCGTACTTGATTACAGTTAGTTCTGAACTCATGAGCAAAACTTTCGCATGTCGGCCTCGTAGCCGAGATCGCTAAACAGTAGTGCTGTAGTGATCTCAGACTGAGAGGTCACGGGTTAGAGTCCCGCCTCGGGCATGGTTGAATGTGTTCGTCCTTTCACCCCTATCATCACTATATCGGTTCATCCTCGTACCATAACGTTAAATCCAATAGAAGTCACTAATGATCTAGTAGTTGACGCGACCTTAAATAAAAAAACCTTGTTCAACCGAGCCTCCCGCTGAGTCCAGAAAGGACCAGGGACGGACTTCAAGAAACAGGGCCCCTCGGCAATGAATAGATTGTAGCCCTTGAAAAGAATAAAATTTATTTTTAAAACAGTATTAGTTAAATATTCAGTCAAAATTGTTAAATATTTGTTGCTATTATTTGTCTAAAAGTAAATAATTTAAAATTTTACCATAGTCATTATGATATTTAATTACTATCATCTAGGGATCCTGTGAGGTTGGGTCTTTAGGAAGGTGCCTAGTTTATCTAGGTGGAAGTTCGCCCTTGAGAGCACAAAGGATGTGCGCCTTTTGGCATCGTGCTATCGAATTCTACGGATCTAGAATCTCACTGGCTCTGGCGCCTGCGCACTGGGTTGAATTGGAGAAGCCTATAGCAGTGATGTCAAGTCGATGCCACAGGCAGAAGTTCTTGGCTCGGGGAGCATGAAGAAATCACCCTCTCCACGCAATTGATCACCTCGCCACAAGAGAGCACTAGGCACTTAAATCGCCCCGAACTCTTTTACGCTTTACACATGAAGTATTTACACGATGAGGCGCGAAGAACGTTAGTTTTTTTTTATCAATATTTCCACTTTATTTTTATTTATATTCTTACTTTGACGTCATCACTATTGGAAAACGGCGGAGTTACGACTGATTCTTTCCTTTCCCGACAAATGCGCCGAGAAGCTCGTAGCATGCCGCGAAGCAAGCCACTTCCTCTTGTACCGTGACATCACAAGCCTATACCATTCAGGACTTCAGCTCTTGCATTACACTTCTCGCGAGGAATCTGTGTAAACGGCCGACGTCACCGAGGAAGAAGTCCGCTACACTGAATGCCGTTTCAAAAAACATGGACTTCTTAGTTTTTCGAGAGATAGTCTCGGCAAAAAAATATATAGTCACATTTCGTATAAGAAAGCACAGGAGAGAACCAAAGTGAAAAAACTACTAATGTAGCAAAAACAATTTTTCTACTCCCATTGTATAATGCTGTCATTGGATGGCTGCAACCAGTTGCAAAATGATGGTCATTTCGATACAGTTTTCATTATGATACAGGTTCTTGACCAATCACAGAGTCGCTTACAAACCAATATTGTCACTTCATTAATCATTGAGAATCTTTGCAGTAAATGTTTCGTTCGAGTGTGTATATTAAAATTGCATTTAATATTATTTTATGCTTCTCATTCTTAATTTCTTTATTAGTAGTGATTTTTACGTGAAATATTAGTTAAAATAAATTGGATTGTAATTTCACTTTGATCGTATTTGACTAGCGCAGTGGTAGTTATTGCAGAGAACATTTGAGTGATGTGAAGATCTCCACGCGAGTCATTTTGTGTTATTTGCTGCTGCCGTGTGGTTGTGCTTAAAAACAGGCCAATTCTTTAGTTTAAAATATTTAGTGAATGGTGGTTCTTTCTGGTGGTGTTGACATTTCAAGAAATGAAAGAAAATGCGAAAATGGTGACGTCGGAATATTAATCCCGGAACTTTTGAAGTCCCTCGCAAGCGCTTTGGTAAAACAAAACCATATGTGCGTGTAGGGTAGAGAGGTGCCCGCCTAGGTGGCCTTGGCCGAATCTTGAGTGTCGACTGCCAGGAAACGATTCAGTGGAGAAGTTTAACTTATAAAAGTTACCATTAGTCGTAGAAAAAGTACCGTATGAAACTCGATGTAATGGGTATTAATACACTCGTGTGAAGTTTACGATACTCGCTCGTTCCTCGCTCGTATCGTAATTTCACACTCGTGTATTAATACCCATCATTACATCATCGTTTCATAATGTACTATTTTGGGTGATTACAATCCCTAGCTCACTTTTGGATCGAAGGCATACGTTTTTATTTGTTACCTCCCTTTATTTGGCAAAATTGATTTAAATATTTATGTTATAATTATGTAATTACTTAAAAATAATGTTATTTAGAATCACATACACACTTCAAAAATATATAAATAATAACAAATGTGTTTATTATTTAACAACGAACTATGATGACCCTCTCCCCACAAATGGTCGGCCGGATACGCCCCTACAGACTAAACTGTCTCATGTTTTCTAAATAGATAGAATATGCGTAGGTGGCTCTACCGCGCATGGCAGTGTCTCTCTTCTCTCCGAGGTATCTCGCGCGAACTTCATTATGTGTCTCTAGATAAAGAGAGTAGCAATCTGTACGGCTGCCACCGCGTAATATTCATTCACCCGATAATACCGCCAGGTTGCATTTAGGACTTGATAAATGATAACAAATGACTTTAATTACAGAGAGTTTGTTCTTTAATGTAAATTTTGAGCCTGTACGTCGCTCCAAATATACATCATTCCACCCCTCGTGACAGTTGAATATAAAATGCTCTAATCTCCTTATTTAAGAATGCTACCGTGGCACGTTCCCCCAGCGACCGTTGAAACATCTTGTATGTAAATTGTATAATTTGTCTGTGAAGTTTAATATTTAACAAAATAATGTGTGTTAACAGTACTTGTGTGTTAACAGTGCTACCACGTGTGTTCTTTGAAGAGAGCGAGAGCGAGAGCGAGAGCGAGAGTGTGCTGTTGAATGCTTGATGCTCAAAGTTCAGAAATGCGCAGCATTATATAACTTTTTCCTGTACTGCGTAAAAAAGAAAGTAAAATGTACTTGCTATAGCAAGATATGATTGGAACTCTTTGTGCTAAGTTGCTCATCTGTTGTGAACGACTGTCCTAAGGCAAACAAGACTTCAACAAGATACATACGAGATTTAAAAGATGAGAGAATATTTTGTCTGGTCCGTGGATGACGAGATGGTCGACAGTCACACGACAAACTTTTGTTTGTTACGAACCTATAAATGCAAAGAATATCAATTCTTTAAGTGAAACAATCTAATGTATTATGTCACACGGCAAAAACGTGCAATTTCCACAGAATACCGTTCATATAGTAATGCCCAAATTAGTGATTTTAAAGTACAATGTGATTATAAGAGAACATTCTGAGCATGACATTTAAGGCCTCAATCTTTCACGTAGTCCAAGAGTGATTCTTGCTTGCATTTCTAAGAGAAGTAATATTGTACCCTTCTTTCAAACTCCTACATTAACAATTAAATTCAATTTGACAATGGATTTTCGTTCTCAACAGTCATTAATTAAACTTTTCGTACTGATTTTGTATTTGAGATTTGTTTTCCGTTTTAATATCTTCTGATTGCCCTCAGAGTGTGTGAGCAGAAATATTTAATTAATTCATCATTCCATAGTGAAACTTTACATTTGCTGTGCAAACAGAATCTTCAACTTTGGGAGAACTGGTCTCATTTCGATTTAAACATCTGCCAGAACCGCAAACAATGCATCAGTGGTAGGGGAAAAAGAGTAAATGGAATGGGAATTCGGCTGCTCCGGAAGTCACATTGAGAGTTGGAAAACTGATCACAGGTGTTGGCGTTCAAAATAATTAGATGCTGTCTACGCTTATAGATTACTCAGTTTTGTTTTATCGGGCTGTCAAATGACTCTGTGCCGGGAACTAAAGGACTTTTTCAATTTCAGAAACTAATACTGCAGATACATCAGAACCGATATCCAAGTAGTAAACAGAAATGCTTGCAGCGTAGTTTACTGGATAATAAAGGCCGTGCAACAAAATAGAACAATCTAACAAATATCACTTCGCACTAATTTCAAGCCCCTTAGCTTTCCATTACAGGAACGTCAGCAGCAGAGATAAATGTACACTGCCTGTGATCTCATCGTACACAATTAATGCAGGGGAATCCAACTTGCAAGGCCACAATGGCCACAACTAAAAACCTTTAATACGATTGCGGGCCGTAGTTTCATTACTAAGACGATCCATACCTGACTGCCCCGCATTGTTGATCTCGGCTGTTTGCTCGGCTTCCTCTGAAACGTGAGGGAAGGAGGGTGGAGCCATGCGTGGTATCAGGATGAATCATGCACATCGCAGTGAAACACGTTGGGATGATTTTGAATTTTTGAATTTAACTAGAAAATAAAATTCCATAAATCTAAGCTTATCCTATTTTTACATTAAAGGGGTGTTGACCTCGGCAGGTTGCGTGCTCTAGGCGCAATGTACCCGCCCGACATGAATGAAAGAGACCTTCACTATGTTTCACTAATAAAACACACAAAAAAAAGTTGTGAGAACCAGTGACTTGAAACATGTTTCTCTATGTATTTTAACATGCTAAATCGAAATCTGAAGCCAGAATTGCGCCATCGCCTTGAATTTATTTTAAATCATAAAAAACCATCATACCGTTTCTTGTTTGTTGGAGTTAGTTGTCAGACCTAAAGACTTGAAACATATCTCTTCATGTACGCCAACGCTCTGAATCTGAAGCCACAATTGCGCCTTTACCTTCCATTCTTTTAATTGAGAAAAAACACGCTGAAATTGTACATTGAAAATTTGAAACGTTTTTTTGCGATTTAAAAAAGATCGAGGATGGCGTAATGCTGGCTTCAGATTCGGAGTGTGTTAGAAAATACATAGAGAAACGTTTGTCAAGTCTTGGGTCTGAATTTTTTGTGCGCCTGTGAAACCTTTCGCAGGGCCCTTTTTGCGATTTAAAAAATGGAGGGTGATGGCGTAATGCTGGCTTCAGGATTCGGAGTGTGTTGAAAGACATAGAGAAACATATCTCAAGTGTCGGGTCTGATTTTTTGTGCGCGCCTGTGAAACCTTTTGCAAGCCCTTTTGCGATTTAAAAAATGGAGGGTGATGGCGTAATGCTGGCTTCAGATTCGAGGGTGTTGAAATACATAGATAAACATAGATATGTCAAGGTTACTATTTGGGTCGGCATTTAGTTTGTGCGCCCTGTGAATACCTTTCCGCGGGCACAAAAAGGCACTGCGTGCCGTCCGTGGGACAACCACTGTTCTAATGAAAACGAGACCGGCGCTCCAAACACCGGGGGCAACAGTCGGAAGGAAAGAGCCTGGCACGGAGTGGCCGGGCTATCGGCAGTCCGGCGGCGGATCGAAGGGGAGCGAGGGCGATCGACAGCCCGTGGCTGACGGCAGGTCGGGGGGAAGGGGAAGGGGGAGGGGGAGGGGGAGGGGTCGGAAGGGCCTGCCCGATTAATTGAGGGGAATGCCTCTCAGCATCCCGGGGCCAAGCGCCGCCCGCTCGCCGCCGGAGCCAGTCTTTGTCCCGGAGATTGGGTTCAGAGACTCGCGTAAATGAAGGACCCCATTGCACCGCGACGGCGGGAGGGGGGTAAGCTGAAGTCCTTTTGTTCTCAGATGCAGGGCACGGAAACAGAAACGTTCGATGCGATGGGACTGGCGGTTAACCGGATGAGGAGTTGCAGATTTCAACAAAACCAAGTGACTGTGTGCATATTGAAGAATTTGTTACAAAATTCTTGCCGGAAAGTAATTGAACTGGCTATATCGAACCGCGCGTTGGGAGGAGGAAAGCTGTGATCTTTTTGTCGTAAGTCGTAGGGAACGAAAACGGCCGATTTAATTAAACTAGTGGCTCTCCGAGTTACGAGCTGTCGATTTTGAAACAAAATTGTCACCGAGACGTTCCGCAGCCGTATTTGTTCTATAAAGTGAATGACACGAGAAAATACAAATACGTCAACAAAGTGTGATAATTTCGTGCCGGGCAACGCGTATTTTTAGTTAAGCTGGATGACATTACATGTGTAGAAATGTTAAGTTTTCGCACTATTTCTGTGTAGTTCTGCCTGTATAATTATTCCTTCACGGAAGATCTTCAAGCGAATATATTTTATGTATAATTAAATGCTATGGTATTATATGAGTAGAATTGCTGTTAAACTTATTTTCAGTGAATTATCACACTCTCGATTTATAAAAATCTGTTAGAATTAAAAACATCGTTATTGACGGCCCATGGCTCACGTTTAGCTTGGCATTTTGATAAATTGAAATTAATTTGAATTTGATTACACCAGGTGATTAAATATATAGACTTTCTTATAGATTATCACAAAAAAATAATTACGTTAAGTAAATAATGGAGTATTATCTCCAAATCAAGCTATCTCAGTTTTTAGAAAATGAAGTAAATCATACACGAATGCAAAAATTAAAAAATAAGGAACCATAAAGAATTTCTTGATAGATTGAATATTCTGTAGAAAACTAAGATATATAAAAACTTTAAAAGATCGAGAAGCGAGAAAACTTTAAATTATTTGTTGAAGGAACTGAAGATATCCAGATAGTTCTTCACAGTGCCAACATTTTTAGATATTTACAGGCATTACAGAGTAATTGCGCCACCTGTATCATAACCACATCTCATTGCTCTATTACGCCAAAAAATATGATGATTTTAAAACGGAATTTGGGTCAAAAGTGATGTGCCATGATTAGGAAATCAAGCGACCTTTAGTTAATAATAGTTACACATAAGAAATGAAACAATTTGCAATTAAAGTCGGTTTAGAATCTCCAGGTAATATTCTTCAATAAATGCTTCATACTTTATCTCTCATACACCTCTTCATTCTCATATAATTATCGCTATAATTTACTCATCAATTCCTCACTCAAGGATCTCAATGACCTATGTAGTTCAAAAGACCATAAATCCAACAAAAATAAATAAAACAACTTTTAATGTTGACGGTTCATAGTTTGTTCCGTATCCGTAAACCTGGCGCATCTATCTCCTTTACATGCATTGTGACCTCTGTTTTTCCGCAAAGCAATCAGGACTGCAATTCTACTCCCCGCGTTATCGACTTTTTTTGCGGAAGAGTTTTTCTGGTCTTCGTTGGCTCCCATGCCGCGTTGTCTCCAACGAAAATCAAACATTGAAATAAAAGCAATCAGTAAATCACCGGAACACAAAGAGTCCAAGGGGATCTAGTTAATTATTTTTTAAGGTATAGAATAGTAAAACAATACTCACAAAAAGAGAAAACTTGTTTCTGATCTCGAAACTTGAATGAAATGCCTCTGAAATATGCGGATATTAGAAAATTGTTTTGATTGCAAGGACATGTTACAATATCCGAAAGGCATGTAACGTAATTACTAGTAGCAAAATAACGCTTCATTTAAAATTTTAAAATGTGCTTAAATTTGAAGAGTACATTATATTCTTCATCCTGCAAATAATTTAGTTTATTGGTTGCATTAACGAGATGATAAATGCAATGTAGCTTTTTCTCACAAAGGTTTTGCAAGTGACTATGGAATGACCCGGCGAAAATTATATGGAAATAGAAACATCTGGACATAAAGTAAATATAATAATACGAAGTACAATATTCAAGATTACGAGGCATCAGTCACTGTGAAACTTGAGTTTCAGAAAAGGCATCGTACATAAATGTCTGGGAAGCCTGACTGTCTAGAGAAATTCAATTACAAATCTACAAGAAAACTATGATATCCGCGATACATAAAAAAAGATAACAAAAACACAGAATAAATGGAGAAGAAACTAAAAAAATTATGTTACGAGGAAGGTTGTAGGACCAACTTAGAATACTGAAGTTTAAAGAGTAAGGAAAAATGTGGAAATGCAGAAACACTTCCAAGAAGCGGATGTGATTGCTCCCAGAGACCGAAGAAAAATCGCTTACAGAATCAGAAGGGCAGAAGGAATGTGCTGTGTTTGATATCTATTGTGATTAATCGGACATCAAAATTGTGCAACATATATTGTCAATCGTAGCATAATAAAAGATAACATAATTTTATTTTTATGTCTTTCCTTTTGCTCTTTACAAGCGAATTGATGATCTGTCTCTCAAGAAAACAACCTTATCTCAATACGACTAGACAATATCTGTAGTTAAGGCTTCGAAAGAATAAAAGGGAAATATTTTCAGACTGGATTTCACTAACAAAACTGTTTCCTTTTGTTGCAAACGCATCATCTTGACATGTTAGGGAATTTATTATTATTTTTTGCCAGAGAAGTCTCGGAAATACACAACATTGAAATGGGATGCAAATAATGTTTCGAGATTTGTGAAAACATCTGAGAATGAAGTGCAGTCATGAAATAAAAAGAATCCATAAATTGGAAGAAAACAACACCGCATCACATTATTGAATTCTTACTCTATTGAAACCAATTTTTGGGACTTCGCGTACTCTGTGACGGTAAACAAAAGACAGTTTTGACATATTCTCTTTGAACATTTTTGGGAATTAATTTGCATGCATTCTTAGTCCATTGAGCAAGCAATTTGATTGAACACGTTCTATTCATTAGTGTAATAGATCAAAACAGGGAAGATTTCCTATTCTTTAATCCAGATTAAAATGAAAGCTGGTGCTCACTCTTCTATACACAAACTTTCCCAGAAAAAATGTTACAAACTCCTTACATGTAGAGGACTCTAAAAAGAACCATTTTGCCAATAAAAATTTAATGAGAAAATTCAAATCACGGAATCATATGATTACGTACTTTGCGGGATTTCCCGAAGTTACTATTAATAATGTCAATGTTTTTAATTACTGTTAAAAGGTACAGTGTTTCATAATTACCAAAGTGGAGATAGTTCGTATACGTCTAATTACAGTCCAATTAGCAAAGTCGATAGACTGTAATATGTTAGAATATCAAATAGCTGACAATTTTTATCTTGTCTGGAACGATAATAACCTTCTAGTTGAAATAAACATGACTGTAGTATTCTCGTCAGCTAGAAATAGTGGGCTTAGTTAGGTAAGTAATAAAGAATATAGATAGGTAGATAGATAGATTTATTTAAAATGCAAATGAGTATAACTCGGTGGCAGCTAATTACAAAAACATAAAAATACACAGTCATTAAATATTAAATTACATTAAGAGAGAAAAGAAAAGAAAAAGAAAGGAAGAAAGAAAAAAAACTTCTATAGTCTAACTCCGCACTGAATGTTTATACAATCAGAATCACACTGCACTTCACTTCACTTCACTTCACTTCACTTCACTTCACTTCACTTCACTTCACTAAGACCTGAAAACATTTCCTTCTTTATTTCTCTGCTATACACTGCACGACATCTCACTTCACAATAGAACACTTATGCATCGCTATATAACCCAGTATTCCCCCTCATTTACTTAACCCTTTCACTGTTAACGACGCACCGGTGCGTCAGACTTCGCCGTGCCACCACTGCTAACGACGCACCGGTGCGTCGCGCTGCTCTTTCGGGTTCGGGCTCTTTCAGGTGTTGTGGAAGGCATGGAATACTTTCAACTTCGTCAGTGCCAGTAAGCCTGGATCTAAAAGAATGACGGAAAGTAAATATGCACCTTAGTAAATACATAATAACTAACAACAACCGAGAGCGCGCGCGAGAGAAGACCGCACGAAAAAGTATTCAGCACTGCGGAGCGGCCAGCGCGCCTAATGCGTAGCAGTGAAAGGGTTAATAATACCCTAAATTAATTTCCTAAACTGTTGAACGCTTTGAGGAAAGGGTTCAAAGGTTTTTGCAGGCAATCTATTCCATTCCGTAATCGTTCGATTTGTAAAAGAAAATTTCCCGACATCCGTTCTCTGCTGTCTTAAATTTATTTTGTGCCTGTGATCCACTCTACTTATGTATGTAGGAATACATAGCCGCCGATTAATTTCTTTCCAAGCTGGATGACCATTATAAGCTTTATACAAGGCGCAGAGTCTTGCTACTGATCGCCTGTTTTTTAGTGAATCCCACCCTGCCATTTTCTTGTCCCTGAAAGTAAATTTAGCTGCACTATGCTGAATCCTTTCCAAGTGTTTACACTGCATAATTTTGTGCGGATCCCAACAAATTGTTCCATATTCCATTATCGGACAAACAAGAGATAAATAAGCAATTTCCCTCACGTTTGCGGTACTCTTTTTTAGGATGCGCATTACAAAGTGAAGAGATCTCCAGGCTTTCCCTGTTCGTAAGTCAGGGTAAGTAGCCTGTACGTAAGTCATTCATTAGTTTAAAAAATTTGACTATAAATTTTCCTTTTACAGATTTTTGAAATAGTAGTTATAATAATTTCCGGGATTGGCCTTCTTGCCTTAATGTTCTCTTATCTTCAAAGTTCCGTGAAACAAAACTCATCAATAAATCACAAATCACACCAGTGTGACGGTCTACGTCGGTGCCTTCAGTAGAAAGATTCATGTTCGTTTTCTTTCTGCCGAAACACTAGCGGTCGCAATCTTACTGATTACGTACTCTACACTGGGATTTTTCCATAGCTGATTCTCAAGGCTCGTCTTCACGATGGAATGTACTAACATGGCCTTTCGCGGCTCGCTCGGTCCTATCGCGAGATGTCTCATGATTGCGACCGTATCAAACACTGCTTGATCTTGCGACATTCAGCGGCATGACCTATAAGACGCGAAATGCCGTGATACATTCCATCATAAAGACGGGCCTTAAGAGACAGCTATGGAAAAATCGCGGTATAGGGTATAGCTCACATGGTAGTTTCACTTACAACATAAACAGTAACATACTATACTTATATTTACGCACTTCAAAACATATAAACCTATACTCAATTTCCATTAAAAGCCAAGATTTTCCGTTTGAAACACTGCTTTCTTTCAAGCTAGGTCCCGCAACTCAGCCGGTTGCAGGCCCCACGAAACGCACCGAGCACACTCGATTGCATCCGAGCTTCCTGACACCCCGCGCTCCTCGCACGCTGCGATGCTTAGCAAGCGCGGGCATTTCATAACTGCTGTGTAAAACGATACAGCACTTTTGATAATTTAGAATATTTATGTTATAAATAAAGTAAGATTTATTTATATTACAAATAAAGTGTTTTTAAGTTAGAAAGTTCGCATTGAGTACCTTGCGTCACTGGCTACAAACCAATTCGCAAGATATCGCGAATTCAGTCGGTCAAGTATAAAGGCTTGATGTAGTCGTTGTAGAATGTTCCAAAGCTTTACATTTAGTTCCTACTCCGATAACTACTTAGGTCATTAGTCCCGTAACCGAGCATGTTACTAGGCGGTATGTGATGGTGTTCCCTGCTGAAACACGCGATTTTCCGCAGACCAAAGCGTTTTCTCGCGGGGTTTTGCCTGAATCACGGTGCCTGAATTTTTTGAAATAAATATTCTTAAAAACTTCCAGAAAGGTTTTTATGTGAATAATATTCATTAATAAATAATTTTATTGACTCTTTGAATTGAAAAATAAATTTAATGGAACAATAAGAAACAAACATAATTTTTAAATGGGAAATAAAAAAGGTAATTTCCACTTTGTAAGCTATTTGTTAATTTATATTTGTATTTGAACAAGGATTTATTTAACATAAGGGATTTTAGTTACTTTTTCTCTCAAAGAATGCCCAATACAATATTGTGCAAGGTCCACAGTATCTAAAACCCCTATGGGCAAATGTAATTGAAATTCTATGAGGAATGATAAATTCAGCCATAGTTAGTATTCGTATTTTAATAAAATCACTTTTCTCTACAGCAAAATCTTTTGGTTTTAATATTGCACTCCCTGCACAGTAGTAATGCATTTTGAACGGGTCTCGTATCTTATTTCCAAAACATTTAAATCTCTTCAAGACCAACTATTACAAAAACTATGTCACGTGGAAATCTCTTTTGAAGATTTTATCTCCAACGATATATTTTATTATTGAAGTCTAAATGATACAGATGTGAGACATATCAGCAGTAATTTCATTCCAGCTTT
>JAHLJT010007428.1:0-13113 GCA_031308135.1 Acheta domesticus
AATGTGATCCTACAGTTAGTAGCACAAGACTTTTTCTTACTATGTTTTCTCGTATCTTATTGAGTCGGTTTAAAAAATTTTGTTTTTGGGCCTCACCCCCTTCCTGGTGCCATCTGCGCCTAAGGTCCTACCAGGGTCTCCCATGGTAACAGCTCCCCTGTGTTAATTCTGGTGAACGCTCCTCATAGTACCCCAAACATCAGGCTCAAGTAGCCCTTAAGCTCATCTTGGTGCTTTACCATTAGATGTAGTGGATGCAGCGTGGTGAGGTCCGTACTGCGAAGCGACTACATACAGGGTCAGATCAGGTTTCAGGGGATTGTTTCTTAGGGGCAAATGAAAGGCAATGCACTTGTGAATGAATTGGTTTAATTCTTGAAATATTGATTAGTTTTACAAGTAAGTAGTTAGGCAGTAAGCCGGAGGACCAATGAATGTTTGTGATTAAAAGTTTCTTCTTGCTTGAAGTTTACACTTACAGATTGATGAGAGTACAGCAAGCACCAACCCAGGTCAGACGGCTGAGTGTGTGCGTGCCGTCTGTTGAAATGGGCTGCGGATGTTACGGCTGGTAGGCTGAATGTCACCATGGGCGCGTACTCGAGTGCTGGAGCGGCCCGTACTGTTGATTTGGCCAGGTGAAGGCTGCTTCACGGGTGGCCCGAATGTTGATCGCGGCCTGCTGGCCGCGCCGATTGATTGCCGGAGCCTTGATAGGCAGAGCAAGGACAGCTGACTCGTTCGCAGGCTGTCTGACGAGTAGAGTAGTAATTGTAGCAGCAGTAATAGTAGTATGACGTAGAGTGACTGCGTAGTTTGACGTAGAGTGAGTGCGTACTTTCACATAGTAGTGAACAGAACAGTAATTGTAGCAGCAGTATAGTAGTTTGACTGAAGAGTTTGACATAACAGTTGCAGTAGTAGTTTGACATAACAGTTTCACGTAGTAGTAAGATTGACTGAAGAGTTTGACATGATAGTGGCGCGTGGGAGCGAAGTTGCCGTATTTATTGAATCGTATGTTTCCAAAAGCAGAGGGGGTAGTGAAGTGACCGGTACAGTGTTCACTGCCAAGGTGCCGTAATCTAAAGAAGTTCCAAAAAAGCTGCCAGGTCGTTACACAGTTCAGAATATAAGTCCAAATACCAAATAGAAATTCCAATAACAAGCCGGGTCGAACACAATGTATATCTGGATATTTAAGTCTTTCCGGTGTGGACGCAATCTCTGAAGTGCCGGCCCGCCCGGCCGCAGCCAGCCCCGTCCCCGCCCGGGGAGGGCGAGGGGGGGGAGAGGGGTGTGCGCTGCCCCTCCATCCCCGCCGCAGCCACCGCCCCGGCGCTGCCGTGGCGCGCCTTCCCGCGGTGACGTGGCGCCGCCGAGGGTATGAGTGGCGGTGGGCGTACTTATGTTTTAACCGCCACTACACCCTCCGCGCCCAATTTCGACGCGTACGGTGCAAACCGTACTCTGCGTCGCAGCCTCCTCTGCGGTAGCTGCTGCTCGGGACTCTCCCGCGTGTCCCCTGGTGGCCTCCGCTCGTCTCCGGACGAACCCGCTGCTCGGGATGGCCCGTCTCCGCCACCGGGCTGCCTCCGCACCACAGCTTCCCGCTGCCCTCGTTCGCTCTCTGCCACCGCTGGTCCCGTCAGCTCTCTCCGACTGCCTCCCTGCAATGACGTTGTATCAGCGAACTGACGCATTACAGCTTCCCTGTATTCGTCCTCTGACCTCGGAGTGTGGTCGTCTACTTCCGCTTTCTCGAAGCGCGGCCTTACTTGCCCCTGATGCCTCATCACTTTCTTATGGAGCGTCCTTACCTCATACATTCTGCAACCATGTATTTTGTGCACCACCCCTGCCACCCACGCTGGTGACGCCTTGAAAGTGGTACAGAATACCTTCTCTCCCACTCTGTACTTGGGAGGGGAGCCCTGTGATGTATACTCCTCCCCCGGCTGTAACAGGGAGAGGTGGGTCCGCGGCTGGCGCCCATGCAGTAGTTCTGCCGGGCTCTTGCCATCTCGGCCCGGCAGTGCCCTATATGAAGCCAGCACCCGCAGCAAGGCCCGGTCCCTCGTGGAGCCGGCCGCTCTCGCCTTACCCATGGCTGTCTTGAACGTCCTCACGAATCTCTCTGCTTCTCCATTCGACTGAGGATGAAACGGCGGCGCGCACATGTGATGAATGCCATTGGTTTTGCAGAACTTCGCGAATTCTCCGGCCGTGAACTGCGCTCCGTTGTCGGTTACCAGAGTCTCCGGCAGGCCTTCCGCCACGAAGATGCGCTCCAGCGTGTCAATGGTTGCTGCTGCTGTGGTGGACCGCATCTCCACTGCAAAAGGAAAATTGGAAAATGCATCCACCACCAGCAACCACATGGAGCCCCAAAACGGGCCCGCAAAATCCGCATGCACCCTCTCCCACGGGTGCTTCGGGGAGGGCCAGGAGACGAGGTCTTTCCTGGGGGCCGCCTGGTTCACCTGGCACGACTCACACCTGCGTACGAGGTCTTGGATGTCCTCCCACATGCCGTCCCAGAAGCAGTATTTCCTCGCTAACTGCTTCGTTCTAACCAGGTCCCAGTGACCCTCGTGCAGAAGCTGAAGGACCTGTTTCCTCAAGGACTTGGGCACCACCACTCGTGTCGCCTCCTCCGATGCCAACAGTAGCACTCCCGCCTTCAGAGAGAGTCTGTCCTTCCTGGCCCACCATCGCGCATTACTACGCAGCAACCTGGCTGGCCAACCGTGCCGCATGCAGTCCAGCACCCACCTTAGTTCCGGGTCCTTCGCCGTCTCCTCGGCCACCCGCGTCGCATCCACTGGAAAGTCCTGCACCACCTGCAGCTCCTCCAGATCTAGCTGCAAGCACTCTTCTTCCCCGGCGTCGAACTCCACGTCTGGTCCAGCCGGAAGCCGTGACAGCGCGTCTGCGTTTCCATGCTGCCCTGTGGACCTGTAATGTAATGTGTAGTTGTAGTCTGACAGGAACAGTGCCCAGCGCTGCAGCTTCTTCACAGTACCCTCCGGCAGCTTCTTCCCCGGATGAAATAAGTGGACCAGGGGCTTGTGGTCGGTGATGAGGTGAAATTTGGATCCGTAAAGAAAGTCATTAAATTTGCGTACCCCAAAGACCAAAGCTAAAGCTTCCTTCTCCACTTGAGAATAATTACGCTGATATTTATTCTTTCTTGAGTCTTTGATGCGAACGCGATGGGCCTTTCCACTCCCCATTCATCTTTCTGGGAGAGCACCGCCCCCACTCCGTAGTCCGACGCGTCAGCCGCCACCGTTGTCACTCTCTCTGGCCTGAAGTGTGACAACCTGGTCGCCTTCACCATCGCCCTCTTGAGTTTATCCAAAGCTTCCTGGCACGGCTGCGTCCATTGAAATTTAACCCCTTTCTTCTTTAAAGAGTTCAATGGCGCCGCGATCGAAGAGAACCCCTTTATAAACTTATTATAATAGTTCACCTTGCCTATCAGAGCCTGTAACTGCTTGATATCCTGAGGTGGGGGGAGGTCGAGTATGGCTTTCACATGTTCTTGGGTGGGAGCGATACCATCCTTATTCAAACATGTCCCAAAAATGTGACCTCATCTTTAAAGAACTCACACTTCTCTCTCTTTACTCTCAGACCGTTGTCCCGCAAAACCGCCAACAGCTTCCTCAGATTCTGCCTGTGCTGCTCCCTCGTGGCTCCCGTGACGATGATGTCGTCTAAATAGTTCACGCATCCCGGCAGCTGCGCAGTTACCTGTTCCAGGCACCTCTGGAAGATCGCGGCTGCCGAGTTCACCCCGAAGGGCAGCCGGTTGAATCTGAACAGTCCCAAGGGCGTGTTGATAACCAAAATCTTCTTCGCCTGCTCGTCCAGGGGGATCTGAAGATAAGCATCACGCAAGTCAATTTTCGAGAAACTTACCCCTCCCGACAATTTCTGGAATAAGTCCTCCGGTCTAGGGATGGGGAATTGTTCTACATTAAGCTGTTCATTGACTGTGCACTTGAAGTCCCCGCACAACCGCACCGCACCATTCTGTTTTTTTACCAACACCAGCGGCGTGGCCCATTGGCTGGTGGACACCCTCGAAATGACTCCTTCGGCCTCCCATCTCCTCAATTCTGTTTCTACCTTGTCCTTGAGCGCCCACGGAACTGGCCTCGCCTTGTAAAACCGAGGTTTGCAGCCGTCTTTCAAATCTAAGTGAGCTTGGAAAGTTGAACATTCTCCCAGGCCGTCCTCAAACACTTCCGGGAACTCTCTCTCCAATTCTTCCAAAATGTGAATTTCCTGCTCCGCAATGACATTGAGTTCGTCTACAAATCCAAATCCTAACTGCCAAACGAATCCAAACCCAATATGTTTGTTACGTCATAACGGTCGACCACTATCACTTCCAACCTGGCTTTCTTCTGCTTGTAAGTTGCCCCCACTTCAATCTGCCCAATGTAGTAATTGGTGTTTTCCCATACGCACTCAGACGTTTACCTACTTTCTCACATTTCGGCGCTCCCAGCTTCTGATATGTGTCCAAGTTTATAAGGGTGGCTGCCGCACCCGAGTCCACCAGAAACTGCACCTGAACTCCGGCTAATTTAATTTGCACTATCAACCGGTTGTGTCCCCGCGCGTCCAGCACCGCGTGTATTGCGTCTACATCCATTTCCTCCTCGGTCTCCCTACGCTGTACCCGGGCTTTCCTCGCGCTCCTACACACTTCCTTGATGTGGCCGACCTTGCCGCACCGAAAACACTCGGCCCTGCGAAACCTACAATCTTCCCTCGCGTGCCGCGTGGCGCAATCCCTGCACGACTTCCAAGTCCGTCCGTTTCTTTCTTTCTCTGCCACGGCCCTGCTCTTGACCCTGCCTTCACTGCCGCGGCCTCGTCTTCCCGCGCGCGAAGTATCGCTGCGCTGATCGCTATCGCTGCTGCTGCCAGAATCCCTGCTGCTATGCCGCCTGTCGCGCCCTTTCGCCTCGCCCCACGCCTTCTGCTCGCTCGAACTCCGCACCTGTGTTACCATTGCTGTGCTCGTCAGCTGCCGCGCCGTCTCCGCGGTCAGCTCGTGAAGTGCCGCTATCTTACGCACCTGCTCCAATGACGTGTCAGCTTCCCTAATCGCTTCTCTACGTATTTCGTCCACCGGCGTGTGCAGAATGACCATGTCTCTTATCAAAGTCTCCGCATAGGATGCACCGCACTCCTCTCCACATCGGAATTGGCAGCCCTTGGCGCGCCCCACCAAGTCCGTAATCCATTCTGCGTGAGTCTGACCCTCCTTCTTTCTTAACTGAAAGAACGCGTACCTGGCTGCTACTACGTGAGGCGTTTGCGAAAAATGTTTGCTCAGCTCGTCCTTCATCTCAGCCCACTGAACCTCGCTCATTTCCTTGTCCGGGAACAATTTCTTTAACAGGTTCACCGTGGGGGTGCCGACGGTACTCAAAAAGAATGACTTCCTTGTGCTAACGTCTGCCACCCCATAGCATAACGTATGCTGCCTCGAACCTTTCTATGTAATCCCCCCATTGTTCTACCTCCGGGCGGGAAGCGGAAAAGGGGGGAGGCGATCGCGTACGACTGCTCGACTCACCGACTCCCACGTTCTTGCCATTGCCTCGTAACGTTTCTCATGTCCTTCCGTGCCGCTTATCATTCGACGCCTGCATCCACTGCAACTGCTGCGCCGCTGCCGGCCTGCTGGAGCTGCAACTGCTGCTGCAATAGGCCGCACCAACTGTGTTAGGCTCCCGACCTCGCTGCTCTCTTGCTCCGTTTTTCCTCGTCGCCATTTTTGAAGTGACCGGTACAGTGTTCACTGCCAAGGTTGCCGTAATCAGAAAGTTCCAAAATAGATGCCAGGTCGTTACACAGTTCAGAATATAAGTCCAAATACCCAACAATAGAATTCCAATAACAAGCCGGGTCGAACACAATGTATATCTGATAATTTAAGTCTTTCCGGTGCGGACGCAATCTCTAAGTGCCGGCCCGCCCGGCCGCAGCCAGCCCCGTCCCCCGCCCGGGGAGGGCGAGGGGGGAGAGGGGTGATCGCATGCCCCTCCATCCCCGCGCAGCACCGCCCCGGCGCTGCCGTGGCGCGCCTTCCCGCGGTGACGTGGCGCCGCCGAGGGTATGAGTGGCGGTGGGCGTACCTATGTTTTAACCGCCACTACTACAGTAACGTTCCATATAGTTTTGATAGCATATTCTTTGTACTCTTCACCATCTAATCTTCGTATATTAATTACCAATAACTATGTGTAAATTCATTTGTAGTTTGTGCTGTCCATTTGTATTTATTTTCTTCACAAAATTCTTGAAATTGCTTCCACGCGCTTTCTCTGTTCCTTTCGCTGTTTTTCGGCACTGAATTTTTAATAATAGATTTTATTTAAGAGTTTTAAACATGACCAAAACGACACATTTTAAAATTATATTGATGCACACAAGCTATTTTGGAGCTGAAACAATTGCTATCGCTATCTTAAAAAGGTAAGCAAAGTTTTTACAGCGAAAACTTTACTACAATGCGAACACTGTCAATGTTCGCTATTCTGTCATTAAGCTTTTACTTCTTCTGGTGACGTCGGAAGCAGATCAAACGTTCTCTTCCATATTCTCTCGATATAATGTGGTGTTCGTTTTGCGAAAATTATTAAAATTAGTCACATGCCGAAAAGTTCTATCATTAACCATTGTTTCATCTGTTGCCTATTCCTAAGGATGCATTTATGATAAATATTATTTCAGTATGTAATTCATTTATGAATTTAGTTATCATTTAGATCCTTGAGTTTTACTCTCTGCCCGGAAACCCTGGATATTTTCTCAAGTTCTCAAATACGAGACATTTAGAACACTTAGTTCAATATCAATATAATGTAGAAAAGTGGTACTTACAAGAGTTCAATTCGACGAGTGGTACTTACAAGAGTAAATACCACCCGTCGAATTACTTTTTACTTTCTTGATTGTAAACAATTGGTAAATCTTGTTATGCTCTGTTGCAAAACGATGTTAGAGACTAGCAAATACATTTCATTTCACGGCCATTTAACAATCTCTCCGCTTGAACAACCGAGGGGTCTAGAAAGCACTTCCCGTCCACAGCCAACCACCTAGGTGGAAAGCAAATGCTTAGGGAGCGAAGGGCCAGGGCGCGCGGCTGTGTTCGCTCCTTGGCAAGAGCCCTTGGCGTGGCGGCGGAAGGGCGCAAAGGCACGACGGAGCGCAAGGGTGCCCGCAGCAGCCGAGAAATCGATCGCCTTCTGCCTCAGATTCGGAGGGCCCTTGCCCTTCGACCCACGTGTCGCCCTCCAGAGACATCGGACGAAGGTCGCTCCAAGGGGATGGCCCTGCCTCCCTTTGATTTCGCGTTGGCGCGCACTTGCGATCTCCCATGGCGAAACAAGCTGGTCATGTTTTTAACCCTCCGGCGGGCGCGTCCCATCATTTCCCACCAGTAGGCCCGTGCGGCACTCAGTGCCGCATTTATCAACTTCGATTTTCACTACAATAGTTATTATTTTTGTTATTGAATATGAAGGAAATATTATTTATTTATTTGTTTTTATACATTTTATTTCATAATAACTAACTAAATAGCATACGAAATAACAATATTAATAAGAATCTGACGCATCACCCTCTCCCTCCGTGTCTTGGTACGTGTTACATGAAGGGAATGAATACGGATCTTATAACGTTTCTTTGGAAACAACGCATTTAAACTTGAATTAGTAGTTAGTACTCCAAAATCTGTAACATAAAGATCAATTACAAAAAAGGAGTAAGAATTCTAAAGGATAAAATACGCAAATATTACACTTACGTGGCAAAGCGCGTGCGGTACGGAGAGCCGCACCGTTGCAGAGTTTGAATTACTAATGAATAACTGTCGATCGGCAGTGTCTAAAATCGTGATTTAAGTGTCATCCGGTTGAAAATATAATGAATAAAGAATAACTAAGAGCTCAATAGTGCGACACCAATTATTTACACGAAATCAACAAAAATGTAAGAATGCAGCACGGAGTGCCGCTACGCGCCCGCCGGAGGGTTAAAGGGAGAAAAGTTGCTCTCGAAGACCTAACACAACAGTATGCCTAAAGTTTCGGTGCTCTTTTGAGATGCGTACTGTTTGCATTGCATACGTACTTCGTGTGCATTTTGTGTTATTTCCATATATTTTTTGATTATTAATTTCGGAATTATCTTTTTGATAAATCATGATTTCGACGTGGGTGAAATAAATCACTGCAAGCATTAGCAAAACGAAGACCTCTTAATAATTCCTCATTTGTCATCACCCCAAGTTAGTAGGTTTGCTCGTAGGAAACATACTAGTCAAGCATCTTTCAGAATGCTTCTTTCAAAAATTCATTTCACTCAGAAGTAGCATTCACGAATTGATTCCCATTTGAATTCTCTCCTACACTTCTGAGAAATAATGAATTTTATAAAGATTATGCATATATTTGCTGCAAAATATCAATCAACTTCTTTTTCTTCTTCTTTTACACCCTAGAAGAGTTGAATTCTGATGTTTCAAATTTTACTTTCTTTCACTTGCATTATACTTAATGTGATACCTTGCCAACTCGAATCTTTCGAATGATAAACTTTAAAAACAGGAATGTTTGCGGTTTTTCGACGTAATATTAAATTTTTAATGTATTTTTTGTGAGCAATTGAAATCAAAACACATAAGTTTACAGTTCAATTTGTTAGCTTTCTACTGAAATAAGAACTAATGATGAAAATAAACTGTGTAATTGAAGTGTTAATTGTTTACCTGAAGAAAAATTCGTTAATTAGATTACTCAATTCCAATGTCCAATTCCTATGCAATAATTGCATAGCCTGAAGTAGTTGCCATCAAAGAGCCACAAAATAATTCGAAAAATATTAAAGATTACCACGTCTGCGATATTAATGGTGCGTTTGTGGCCTATTCTGAGCAATAGCTTCAGCGGCTAATTTGACTGTAATAGTTTCACACCTTTAAAACATTAAATTTGGCCATTGACTTGTGCTTAAAACTGTTTTCTTTTACCAACATTTTCCCCAGAATTATTAAGTAGAAGCGCATAGATGACAGCTGTTTCTGAAGTAAAATTTATACACTTACTAATGCATTCTTCCAACAGATTCACTAAATAAATTTTGAAATAGAATATATATACTAATAAATTGAAAAAAATGCATTTTTAGATTTAGTATTCTGCTCAATCATGGCACTGAAACTTACTTAACGTTCTATTCTCAAAAAAGAATTTTAACATCTGTCTTTTGATGACAGCCTTGTACGACTTTCCTTGTAGAAATACCCAACACATGTGGTTCCATTAAGGAGCAGTTCTTTTTAAGCAACCCATTTTGGATGTTTATTTAATATACTGTGTTCTCAAGATCGGATCTGCCGACGCGGACGCAGTGTCATCATGACCTCTGAGGAGCGTCTTTCCGTGCGTCTGGCGCGGCAGCTGGTGTCGGTGCCCGTGTTGGTGCTGGCGCTGACTTTGGCGCTGACGTTGGGGAGCGGTGCCGCTGAGCAGAAATCGTGCCCCGTAGACAAACGGGTGGCTCTCTCGCTCGTCTACAGCAACAACCGTACGGGGCATCCGAAACTCAAAGTTAGTGTTGACGCTTGCTAATTAAACTGATTTCATTAAGTACTAAACAGCATATGTTGAAGGCAGAAGTATTTACAAGCTCTGAGATTGTAACGAAACATTCATTTTTCGCCCTTTCACGAAATCTTATTCCCCTTAGTAAGTATTAAAGTGAGCCACTCCAAAAAAATTGTTTTTGGATTGGGAAAATTGATGTATTTTTCATTTGTTTATTAAAAATTAAGGAGTTTAAATAAATGACGTTTTATATTAAAACTTGCTTCAGTACTTCCGTGTTTCCCGAATATTTGTTGTTCACAACCATCTATTAAATAAGAAAAGTAGTGATGCTTTAACTGCATGACCTTTCTAGCAATATTTGTAATTATGTAATATTACAATACTATTCTATCATTCATTTGCGTAATTTTGTGAAATGTTAGTCACTGCTTCAATCTCTGTCAATTCAAAAAGGGTAATCAAAAATTTGAAGCCACTTTTAGGAAAATCTTGTTATTAAGCTTCCTTCATTTCACGCAAAATTATGCAACGTCTATTCATAATTTTAAAAAAATTGTATATAATCTAATTTCAAGATTTAATTTTAAATAATATATTGCATTAAGAAGAAAGATATTTATGCTAATATTGTAGAAATATAAGACGACACTGAAAAAATAAACTTTTAAAATTTCCGAAATTATCGAAAATTCAACGAAAATTGGACTAGCTTTATTTCTTATAATCGTAGTTTTTTTCTATATGAGAAAAAATTAAATAAAAAAAGTGAAGCCAGTTTTGAAAAAATTTTGAAAATTTTATTCATTCTTTGACATAACATTCGCTTTCTTCTGTTGTGGAAAACACTGTCACCGCACTCACGATGTCCTAGTAGATTTTACTAATTTTTATTTTATCGACTAGTTCGTACTTAAGTAGTAAAGAGAAAGTAATGCTGCAGCAAAAAGTGGTGATTTTTCAACTGAAAATTCGTATTATAGGTCCCTGATGTCGAAAAAGTGGATAACTCTTTTTCTTGTATGTAGTTAACTACTTTCTCTCATCCTTTGTGTAGTCAGTTTTCACAATTCTGGTCCTTTATACCGAAAAATTGGTTGACGGCAAAACGTCTGTCCTTCTGTGGTCAACGCTAGATCCTAAACCATTCAGGGGACTTTCTCTAAAACTGATATTCTTCGATCGATCTGACCGAACATGAAGCCATGTGAATTTTAAAAGGATAGTTTGATTTTTGGGGGATACTTTACATGAAGTGTTAACAACATTTTCAAAATTTTCTCAGAAATGATGTTTTCGATTAAATATTTGCCTAGGAGAAAATGAATTCATTTGTTCAAGAACATCAGAAAGGGTGCTCGTAAGGATTATCCGTTTGAAACTTGAAAATAAATCAATTGCTCAACAATTTCTTTCTCAAACCACTCATTTTACAAATTAATTATTCGACACGTGAAAATGCAATGTTTTTCAAGACTAATTAATTGTGCACGAACGCAATGTATTTGAATTTATCTTCATGTATCTGTTGAAGACGCGACTAGAGCAACCTACCGACAACTCTGCTTGGAATCTGGATATCGAACTCTGGACTACGAAGTGCGAGTCGACGGGACAATCACAAATAATACTTTCTGCAAGTATGGATGGTGAGTATGGTGTTTATTCACTTCTATCCTACAGTTATCCGATGTAATACTGTGCAAGCTGTGATGTAATACTAGTGATGTCATACAAGTGAGTGGGAGAATTGTAAAGTGTTGTTAATCTCTCTAAAAAACACAATATTTTCTGGTTTAAGTTTATTCGCCTCCCAATCTTATAATTATCGATTACCATGAATCTTAAAGATGTAGTATGTCTGTTATAATATTCTTGTTATAAGAAAGATTTAGAATTTTACCGCTCTGCTTTTCTTCTTTTGCACCATGAGACAATCACAAAAGAATTATGCACTCGAAGTTTCTCGTAATAGTTCCTTATGAATTTGTTGGGGTAATATTTTGATAAATTATTCAAAAACAATGTTTTTTCTGGAAATTGCTACATTATTGTAATATTTTTTCTCATTATTAAACTTGTGAAGAATTGCAAATATTGTGAGAATGGATGCCTGAATTTATGCACTGAATGTGGCATTATTGAAAGTAATTGATTCTGCAATTACTTCATTCTACCCACTGTAACGTTTCAAAACTAAACAAATATCCAGGTCGAATTCGCGACTGTCTGGAGGAGAATTACAGCGGCCGGCTACGCTGATCAGTAGTTTTCTGTAGTTTCTCGGATCAACGCCAGACGAATTGCGGAGCTGTACTCTAACAAACGGGCCACGGACCGGGTGCGCTCTTTCCTTCAAACTTTCCCCCCCTATACCCTCGCTCTCTCTCTCTCTCTCTCTCTCTCACACATACACACACATACATACACACAGACACACAAAAGCACACACATGCGTATTCGGACGCGCGCGCATACTACACTTGTTGGGAGACCATTCAGAAGCTTATAACTGGTTCCAGATCGGACAACGTTATTGAATACGATTAATGTTCTTGATGCTATGCATCCGGCTTCTTTCATTTCTTGAAATTCAACTGAAATACACAAAAATTATAATTCTATTTTGTAAATTAAAATATTATCTTACTTTTATCTACTGAGAAATACAACAGGGCTCATCTGAATTTAATTTATTTTCTGCAGTTCATTGAAATGATATCAACATCAAAATTCAAAGTGTTAGAAATTGAAAAGAAAAATATACTAAGCAAAACTTGCTAGCAAACCACAGATTTTCTTTTCTTTTCGAGCCAAAACATAAATATTTTTTGAAATTCTTACTGTTTCCACATACACTTGGTCATGAGAGAAAAAACGAGACTGAAACTACGCAGACGATTTAAATTACTACCTTCCTGAAGAAATGTGAATTGTCGTGGGAACTACCAGAAACTGGATTCATTTGAAGCTCAACAATAGACCGCTTGAAGTCACGTTATGCGAGCTATGAACAAGTCTTTTTTGTTTTGCGACTTTTGGTGACATTTTTGATGCAGTGCCGTGTTCCGTAGTTTTGGCAGGTCCAAATTTTAGAAAAGCATTACGTATTGCAAAATATTCTTTTACTCCAGAATATAAAAACACTCGATGGAGAAGAGATACTGCAAGAGGTAATTAACAGCATCATATATCATTCCTGAGTCCAAGGTGTGTATATGGTGGCACCATCTGGCATTTTGATTTATATATGTTCGGCGAGTTGATTCGGCGAGTTTTGGGTGGCAAGAGCAAGCTCTCTCGTAAATTTTATTACAGTTTATCAAGATTTTCTTTATATTTGGGAATATATTTGGCATATATTGTGAATTACCTGCTCAAAATATGACACTAACTTTCAAAATGTTTCAATGATCATGATTACTTTTGTCTGTAGGAAACGTAATCTCACCATGCTATGCCACCAGCC